>CM056391.1:12411403-12663359 GCA_029718625.1 Synaphobranchus kaupii
GTGTGAAGATTCTTAGCGACTACTGGCAGTGATTATTAATAATAGGCTCTCGGTGAGGCCTGTTCAAGCTCAATCTTATCAAGAAGTTTTAAATCACCTCAGATTGAATCTTTTAAAATAATGTGACGCAAAGTGTGAGGTCATTGGGGAAACGGTGATCAACATCACCTCTCATCTCCACTCCACGCTCAAGCTTATTGATCAGCGTTAGGTTATCCTCTCAAGCTGTCAACCACACTCAATGAACTCGAAAAAAAGGTCCAAGCGTCCCCCAGTAATGGCCCAAAAAGTTTTTGAAGTTTACAAGAAATATAGGGCAGTCATGTGGCTAACTTTATTCTGTTGCTGGGGTTGGCAGTGTTGCATAATGGTTGGGGAGCTGAGCTTGTGACTCAGAGGTCGTAGGTTTGATTCCCAGTGCCCTTGAGAAATGGACTTAACCTGAATTGTTTCAGCAAAATGTCCAGCTATATAAATTAATGGTATGTACAAATAGTATCTGCGCATGTCACTCTGGATAAGAGTGCCTGCTAAATGCCTGTGTAGGCAAATGTAGTGATGTGCCCCCATACAGTTAAATCCTTACTTTTTGGCTGTTACCAAAGAGGAAATTTAGCCATAGTATTTCCCAGGAAGCAAGGTTTTGGATGATACGATGCTCCCAGCTGCATTGTACGATAGCGCCCCCTCTGGTCAATCAGATACCTGCGCTTTGCCAGTGCTAGCTGCATAAGTAGAGCATACCCCCCCCCCCCCCCCGCCCCCCCTGCCATCAGGAGGCCAACGCGGAGGCATGTGCAGACATTCAGTGAGATGTAAAGAAGCCAGGATGTGACTGTGGTGGAACCGGTCTACGCATAACAGCCAATCACAAGTGAGAGAAAGAAAAAAAAAAAGGAATCAGAAAAAGACGGAGTCATTTCACTTAATGACCAGGATAAATGATACTTCACTTCTTCAGTCATTATATGTCTTTGATACCTGTTTTGTATGGACCGTTAGACTGTTGCTTTGGCATATGGTGCTTTTCATACTTCCCATATCCCTGAACACTGCATATGCAGCTGAGGCAAAGTCTGTATAATTACTCTGTTCTGCACTCCGTGCATGCAGTGAAAACCACCATCCAAATATATCAGAGAGTGTTACGAAACAGGCCACGAGCTCCCCCTCAAACACATCTGTACATTTCAGCTCCCTCTACACCTACATTAAACTCAATAGCCCAGAAGGGCAGAGACACGGGACAATTATCACATATCACACATTATCACATATCACACGTACACACACACAAATCATAATCATAAACACACACACACACACAATCATCAAGCAAACACATGCACAAACACACACACATACAAATCACAATCATACAATCACACACATGCACACACACACACCTACAGGCATGCACGCAAACAGACACATGCACAAACACACATGCACACACACACAAATCACAATCACACACATGCAAAAACATACACATGCACGCAAAAAACACAGTCACACACACAAGCAATCACCAATCACACATCTACACACACACATACACAAATCACAATCATAAACACACACACAATCATCAATCACACACATGTACACAGACACACACACACACACACACACACACACACACACGGGCAGTACTGTTTATGAATGTGCAATAAACTGTGAAGGTGAGCTTGAGCTGTGGATTGAAGTGAATAGCATCTCTACCCCTGCAACAACAGAAGAACTGACATGTTCACACACAACAGCGTGCCATTGGATGAGAATAGCCCTGCTGCCGGTGGAAACCCGGAATGTCTTAGAGCTGCAAAAATTCCCGAAAGCACAGAGCGGGCGGTATAACTATGGGAAGGGATGGGGTGATGGCTATAATAGCACTGTATTTACTGCAGAGATGAGCACTCCCCCAGATATCCGCTATCGATGTGAATTGATGCTGAGACGCGTCAGGCGCCATATATTGTGCTGTTACAGAGAAAGGAGGGAGAAAGACAGATGAGACAAAAATCACTGGCACTTTTGTGTGAAGTTCCCGACACGAGAAGAAGATCTACATTCGCTCCTGTATTACATGACATCCATTGAGAGTGAGTGGCGGAGGAGGGGGGGGGGGGGGGGGGGGGTACCTCGACGGGGAGGTAACTGTTCTGCACTCAAGGTCGTTTTTTCGGCAGGCCCCATTCATCTATTGTTCTCGTCATGATCACAAAGCAAAATTCTCGACGGCACAAGAGCGCAGCCCGTCTCCGCCCCTTCAGTGACATCTTCCTCTTCCACCTCTTCTCTGACACTCTCTACCTCCCCCCCCCCCACCCCCTGTTACTCGCATTAAGCATCTTGTTCTTTCCCTTGAGATTAGCTATAGCCTTGCCTTGAAGTTCATTCTGGACCCTGGCATTTTTTTTTATATTGCCCTGATGATGATGTGGCTTTCCCTAGCTGTATAGCAGCAGTACACAAGCACACACAGATGCATACACACGCATACACACACACACACACACACACACACACACACACACACACATACCTACACACACACACACACACACACACTCACACAATGTAGGAAAGGCAGGCACTGTGCTGTAAATACTGTATTGTCAATATAAATGACTGGGCAGAGTGTGGGTGTGTTTTTTATAGCACTGACATGCCCACAAAAACTTTACAAGCATCATATACTGTATATGTAGATAGCAATCATCATCAAACAATCAGTTCTGTGATATCGCATCTCATGCAATACTGAATCCGTCCTGTTTGAACTCGACCTTCTTATAAGTGCAGAAGCATGGCCATATCACTAGGCAAACTACTGTATGGTACAGCACAGAGCTAAGTGTTTTGATCTTTTCAGTCCTGCCAGAAGGGACAATTGGTCTTGCTATGCTAATGGAACCCAGTGTGCTTTTACAAGCATTTTCTCACAAAAGATTACCTGAGTTCCTTCACAACAGATGAATGTTTTTTTCCCATCTCCATTGCATGCCAGAAGGAAGAATTAGTTTTATAAATGATCATTTCTAGCCTGTTTCAGGATGTTCCAAACAAGTGAACTGTCAAACCAAACCCCTTGATATGTGACAAACGCTAGGGATGTTTGCTGAATATTTATAACTGTGCACACTGGAATAAAACATAATTTTTAATCTATTTAAATCCCCAGCAATATCTGCATAAAAAAGGTACCCGTGCTCAATGTGTTTTCTTATGTTTTGTGGACAATAATTTACTTTTGAATTTTCCTTTAATGCGACGATGCCATCCTTGACTTTGAGTGCTTTCTAAAAGCACTCACTGTTTGCCACCAAGGTCTCTTCATTATTCTGAAACATCGTTTCCTTTTGAAAATCAGATGGGGAGGAAAAGTCTGTCGTTTCAGCGGGTCTACTGAAAATATTCTAAATGCAAATTAGTGCCAGGGTTCCGTCGTCCGTGACAACAAAATGATCTGAGGAGACGGAATGTCACAAACCGATCGTTCTGATTCCGATTGTGTGTACTCTTATTGGCGTTTTCAGAACTGCTAGTGTCGGGTTTTTAAAAAAAAATACAAATATATAAATAAAAAACAGGAAGCAGGTAGAGGGAAATGATGAAGGGTTGATAAGCAGGAAGAAAATTTGATTTCCTCTTTTTCCAACCTGAGAAATGCAGGGAATAAATTGTCAATTTGAGGAATGAATCATGGGTTCTTGAGGTGATTGATGAACGTTGGTTCGTTTTTTCTAAAGGAGCTCCATATTCAGTTTCAGCAGAAGATTTCATCTGTGATTTCCCATCCACTGTGAGGACTTAATTCTCTGCAGGTAAACAGCGGTTAATGGGGCTCTTATTATCGCCCATGACATCACTCCTGCGATGGAGATTGAAAGTTGTGGGAGCAGAAATTATGGCATTCTGCTTTTGATCTTCCTGCACACTCTTTGATACATCAGATAAATAGCACACTAATTATAGGCCAACCCATTCACACAGTCATAGAGCTTCTGCCTGTGGTATTACAGTAATAGAGCCATTATAAACATCCCCACAACCTTTACAAAACTGGATAGTTTGCTGCAAACTTGCAGCTAATATGTAGTGCATTTTCCACAAACTAAATTATTTTCCACAAAATGTTGCCAGAGGTTTGCCAGACTTTGCTAGTAGTGGTGAAATGCTGATGAACTTTTTGCAACAATGGCAGTTCCCAAAAAGCTAATTTGCATGTGAAAATATGATGCCAAAGGTTTGACTGAAATTTGGCAGAAGGCCTATATTTTTGTAAGGGAAGTGTGTGCAGGTGTGCACACACAAGTGTGTTTGTATGTTTGAAGTAACATGAAGTAAATGTGTGTGAGTGTGTGTGCGTGTGCGCGTGTGTGCATTTGCATGTGTGTGTCTGTGTGTGTGTGTGTGTGTGTGTGTGTGTGTGTGTGTGTGTGTGTGTGTGTGTGTGTGTGTGTGTGTGTGTGTGTGTGTGTGTGTGTGAGTTTGCATTTACGTGCTAGCGTGCATGAGACAGTCACCTTGGCAGGAAGGGGAAGGATATTTTTTTCTTGTATGCCTCAAGAAGTCAATATTAAACTCAGTTTCCAAGTGCAGCGAAGCAGGCGGAGCACATTCCTATGCACAGTTTGGAAGTGGGCTCTGCGTCCGTCTCTATGGAGACTTAGCACTTAGCACGGTAACTGCCCTTCAGCCCTAAGCAACTTTCCACCAGAGAGACCCTGAATGAACTCATTTTCAGCTCCACTCTCTCGCACAGTTCCACTCAAAGGCAGGTTGGGGGTGCAGGAAAATGGAGGTGACTTTCGGCTATATCTTTAATGCACGTCAAAATGTGAATGTTTCGGGGCTTTCTTTCTTGTCATCCATTAATGATAATGACCTCAGACCTCATTAACTGATTTTTCTCACCTCATTATCTCCCCCAGCGAACCCCTTCACATGTCTCTGTTGGGGAAGGTGGTTCTAATTCACCCTGCTAACTGAATTCGAGGCAATTATCATCAAGTGTTAATTAAAACGGACTGTGAATGCCCTGACCTTCGTTTGGACGCATGCTGAAAATGTGGGACTACCACAAATTAAGAGATATGTTACCACCATAGTCGCAATACTTATGCATGAGACTATTGAATGGACAACTCTGAGGGCTATCAGCATTTCAAAAGCATGCAGCATGCTAAAACGACGCCAAATCCATTGTTTACTGTATCAGAACATTGAATAGGTCCCCTTAAGTCATGTAGCAAACACCCTTGTTCAGACTAACTTAATTTGCAATCTTAACACAACATTAAATAACACTTTTTATAAAAATACTTTTATATTTTAGACTGAGGAACGAGTTAGCATACCTTGATTAGAAATATGACAGTCGTGTCCAATGTAAGACTTGAACCTGCAACCATGGATTTACAGTCAGTTCTGTAACCACAGCGCTACACTGCTGTTCCAGCAGAAACGTGGTCTGAAACAAGCATCCTCGTGCATATCCGGATTAGCTTCTGATCTCGCAAATGCTCAGCTCTGCTGCAGGGTTTACACGGGTACCTTTCTTTGTTGAGATAAACTAAAACAGAGGATAGCGATTTGATAATCCGCTGAGTTGCGATACTGGTCCCTCATTAAGAAGCAGAGCCACCGTTTTATCTCTATGGAGCACTGTTTCTCCCCGCAGCCAACATATTCTACATTATTCACACTGTGTATGTGTTTAAAAACACGCAAAGCGATGACAACTTGTACAGCCTGCACGTGAGACTTTTATGAAACTGGATATTAACAGAAGCAATGCGGATTAAGATAAGAAATATAGATAATACAGATGATCCTCCCCCATCAGCCGGATTCACTGACTGTTCACTGAAACTCGCCTTTACAGACTACACCTCAGTTAATGTTTCTGCGTTAAAAATGATCCGATAAACAAATAATCCTTCTCTCTCATTATTTTTCAGATCTTGAGGCACCTCAACAGGGGAACTTATTCGATTGCGACTTGCGCTCTAACCTCTAGATCTGACTAGTGGTGTTTGTTTGCCATCCGAAATGCTCTTGCTGCAAACTGCTTTTGACTAAAAGTGTCTTCCAAATGAATACACTATAAATTGTACTTGTAATCTGCTACCAGGTCAGCCTGAGAATTGAAGTAGCACTGGACCTAAATAAATAATAATTAAATTCAATTAATTGCAGTTATGTTCAGACATATGGCCTGGACCCCTGGTGGCTTTTCTTCACCCCAGTGCTGCTTACTCTTCAGTTTAGAGACGAGGGATATGCAGATAGATGCTGCCTCATGTTTTAAATTC
The DNA here is from genome assembly GCA_029718625.1 of Synaphobranchus kaupii. Classification (NCBI taxonomy): domain Eukaryota; kingdom Metazoa; phylum Chordata; class Actinopteri; order Anguilliformes; family Synaphobranchidae; genus Synaphobranchus; species Synaphobranchus kaupii. The sequence continues at coordinate 12,417,727 of CM056391.1, forward strand.
ATTGAGATTCTTTTTTTTTTTTCAGTTTGATGAGTGTCTTGGGGACCACTCTCGTCATACATGAGAACATAAGCTCCGTGTACCAGGAAGTGCTTGTGAAAGGGGTGGTGCAGTCTAAAGGGCTAACAAGGGAATGCTAGAATTCACCTCAATGCAATTGGCTTAATAACTCCCTCTGGGGGTAACTGGCTTAATAAACCCACTCATATACCACCACACCCCCATTACACAGCAAAATATTCAGTGCTAAATGAACTCAAGTACAAAGTACAAAGTACTTTATGGTCACATGGTTTCCTTTTTTCTACATGGGTTCCATCTTTTAAAGCAGTAATCCATATTTTGATACATTTTCAGGCCGACATTTTTGTAGAAATATCCATTCGATGTATTTGCATTCTGTAATTGCTCGTCAATATGTTAATTTCCATTGGAGCCGCCGGGTGTGACGATCCCAGCAAGTGTTCAAATGTGATGATACACGCACAGTCAGGAACTTGCATGTCTAATGCAGAAGAGCCTAAAATTAGCTTTGAAATGTTGCACAATATTACCTTGTCGAACGACATTGTTGATCGTCTCTAGGCAGTCTTCTTTCTCCAAAATACGCTACCGCTGAAGATTTAAACACTCGATGCGTTCCAACTGCTAAACCCCAAGCAAACCATGTCCCTTTCTTGGGGTTGTCGCTTCATTTCAAATGGAAATCTGGGATTTGGAGCATGCAAAACGAACTGTTGTGATCGCCAACCAAAACTTATGGGTTACATCTTTAAGCCGTCACATTTCCTCAAGAGGTTTTGAACTTTAATAGTGTCAAAACAATAGTGTGGTTGTATATTCTACAAAAAAATACAAAAAAAACAGCCATACCCATGCTATGTTTCAATACTATTGTTGTACTTTTTATACTATACCTTAGTCTTCGTGACTTCACCTGTGGACGATGACCGTACGGAAGATGACCATATGGCAGTCAGCAGAACAGGTATGATGACAAATGCTTCTCATGCACTTCCGTGCTTGATCAGGTAACAGAAACAATTCCGGATGAAGCCATCATGGAATTTAGATTGAAGGTGGGTCTATTTGGCTTCGGTCACAGGTGGGTAGTTGCTTAGGGGGGGCAATATCCATTCATGGATTGCCGACCACCTTTTGTCTTTAATTATTTAATTTAGTCAAAACTTGCATGATCCTACTTAAAAAATAAATAAATAAAACGCATTATTAACAGCTGAAACCTGTCCTTGTTTCCCTATATTAAAAGCTTTACATTGGTCTAATATGTGAGTTAATGTAGGTTGGTGTGCACAGCTAATTTGTTTATTGAGCCAGGGTAATTGGTGGAAACAAAAACCTGCATATGACTGACTGTCCAGCAACACAAGCGCCTAAGCCTGGGATTTGGAGAATGAGGGCAATGGTAAGGGTTTTGGGTCGAACTGTACCCATCCACTCATCAATACTCAACTAAACTTTAAATACGCATAATTTTTACAGCGTTGGATGGCCACAGCACTGTGTGCCTACTCCACAGATCACACCGATCGCAATCTCACCACCAGTGCTCGAACATTGGTGTCACATTCTGCCATCTCTTATCACCCTTAAGGGTTATTTATTTCCCTTAAGGGGTGATATATTATTCAGTAAATTATGATATATGATATATTCTGATATTCTCTATATCTGTTTCTTTCCGGGGTTCATCTGCTTTGACTGTCTCTATCACTCCAGGGCCAGAGCTTGTTGCGGTTAATCCACAATCATTTATGTAACATCCTCCAGGAAGCTTGGCCTTCTCTGCTCTAAATAATACTAATTTCTTGAACTTTTGCTTCCCGGTCTTGTTGTAGGATGACTCATATTATTTCATGGAAATAAGTGGAAAACAACAACAAAAGCAAACACATCTGCATCTTGAGCAGATTCTTCAGTCACACAAAATTAGAACTAATTAACAATAGGCCTTTGGGACGAGGACACACAATGCATGTAAAAGCAGAGAAAGAGCAAAAAAGAAAAAAGAAAAGATGTCTTTGATATGATTAACAATGTTTGTTTTAAATAAAAATAAAAATAATAAAATAAATGAATCCCTGTGAGTAATTCAATTCACACTATGGAAGACAGGAAACAACCAGGGCTTTGTTAGTTGTTCTCCACTCACTGCTTCACAGTACAGGGGGGAAATTGCCTTTTTTATTAGTTCAGGCTTCTTTTTAAGAGGAGTAGAGGTTTAAAACCAATGTTGCCATTTTGGAAAAACAAACCTAACAAGAATGTTTCCTGTAAAACAAATCCATATCATTACATTGCATTCCATTAGAATCGCTCAGCAGAATGCTTTTATCCAGAGTGACGTAAAGCAGTGGAGAACATTATACAAGCAGGTGTGTTGCCGTATTTCTAGTACAATTATAAGCAAATGAGCTGCATGTATTCAAAGTGGGTTCCCTTCCTCCATCCAGAGAATGATAGCCTACTTGACACTGTCTCCAACCTCGTGGCCAAGGGTCTGTCCCTGGGAAACGATCACTAATCCCTCCGACCGTTGCGCAGAAAGATAAGAAAAAAATATCAGAAATGATTGTACTGCTAACAAGACCACAAATGCATTAAATAAAAAAGTCAATACCTCCAATTGCAGTAATACATTGCCTTTTTAAGAGAGGAGCCAAGCTTATGTAACCCGAGCACTGCTCTCGGAGTGGCTTATTTTAATGTTTGGGAATGCAAAGCACAGCCTTCCACTGGTAGCCTGCGGGTAAGTCAGCGCTATGCACTTCTGCTTGATTCAATATCTATCGAGCCTGCCAAAGGCTTCATCACAAGAACTCAAATGGTAACTTGGCAGCGTGGTGCCTTATTTGACTGGAACGGAAAACAGAGCACAGAAACACCCGCCAAGGGAACAACAAGCAGGGGAAAAAAGAAGAAAAAAAAAGATATTTTAAAAAGCAATGGGTTTTTTTCTGGATGGTGGAATGGTCATGAGCAGAATGTTTGTTGGACTCCAGCTAGGACCCCGAGGGTGATAAGAGCCCCTCGAGCAAAGCCCCTCTCTGCCTGAGGGACTGATTAATGTAAATAGAAAAACGAAACGCGTGACACTCGCGTAGTACGCAGTATAGCCGTAGTACGCTCTCTCCTTCCATCCTTATTTGGCCTGGACCCAATAAATTAACATTGAGTCACAATTAAATGCAAGCGTTCTGTTTTTATCTTTACCACGGCGGTTTGGAATTGCTTGGCTAATTCGGCGATCACCACAATTAACTCGCCAAACTGTGTTTGTGAATAAAGTACTGCTACTTGCATTCATTTTTCATCCAAAATTAAGATAAATAAACGTTAGTGTAATTGAATTTAAGGATCACATCTATATCCCTGCATGGAAGAGGAAGAGCTAAATGTGCCGCGGTTGCGTGTAGAGTTGTGTCCCAGGCCACTGCTGAGCCGATATGCTTTATGCACTCGTATACTTTATGAAGTTTGTAAGACTTTAGCAAGATGGAAACTTTTAACTGAAACTTTCCTTGAGATTAATAAGAAGCAAAACATTGGCCCAATTGGATTATAACCACACTGTGGCAAGTGCTATTTTTCTTCATTACCTACACAAGCCCTGAGCTGGACAGTAAGAGAAATTTGTGAAAAATGTTTTTTAAACAACAGTAAAATTTCCCCTTGGTTAATTTAATGTTGGGGCGAGGTAAATTCAAAGCAGTAGTCTTTATACTTGTATAATTATGCAGATGGAACGTCGAATGAATTGCAGCCAAAATTGTTTCAAAAATCAATTCATTTTTTTAAAAAGTCAACAAGTTGTGGTGTGGCAGTTTGCCCTGGTGGGATTCTTTAAAAATATAAACACAAAAAAATATAAACACCCCACCCCCCAAATCACTTTCCAGTTTCAACACGATTTAAATTGATTTTGAAAATAATCAAAAATGTTGATTTGGAACTCCATTTTTGAAATAGCTTTTATAATGCACAAACATAAGCTTGTTTATTTTTCAAACACAGTATATATAAATGTAAAAATTCCTGTTTAACCTATGAATAGAGTTCTGGTTCAGACCTTTAATAATAAAATAATAGTTCCGTAATGGAAAGTTCTATGGATTATGGATTTTAATCTCCAGGCAGTTTTCTTATTTTGGTGCTTGTACTCCTCTGCCATCACAGGCAGTGCATGCACCTCATGACCATGCTCAGAGGTGTTTCGTCAGGACAGGCAAACCAGGCAAATGTTTGGGGCCCCAAAATATACGTGGGAAAAGGGGGCCTCCGATGGCCACACATGTCTATTATATTTTAAAAAAAATATATATATATATATATATATATATATATACGTCTATTAGACGTCTAACACAGATGTCTATTAGACGTCTAACATAGACGTCTAATAGATGTCTAACATAGACATTTATTAGACGTCTAAAATAGACGTCAATTAGACGTCTAACATAGATGTCTAACATAGATGTCTAAAATAAATGTCTATTAGACGTCTAACATAGAGGTCTATTAGACATCTAACATCAACGTCTATTAAACATCTTTTATTTGAACTTGACACCCGGTGATGAAATAGTGACGAGTTAATGACAACAATCTCGGAAATCTGACATTCAACTCGGGCACCTCCTGAGGTCCCCGAGATGACCGAGGTGATAAAAATGCATCAAAGGTCAAAGGCAAACAGCTGAGCATCTCTAAACATGTAGAGATCTGGAGCTAGAGAGACCCGTTGCATGGTGTATGTAGTCTTTCACCTTGTGTGTATGTTTTCATCTTCAATCGTTTTTTCATACCCTAAATAAAACATTTGGAACTGCAAATGCTGATCAGAGGTCAGCCAAACAACCCAGTGAGAATTTGCTACTCTAAAAGATGTTAAATAGACATCTAAAAATAGTTCAAAAGTGAAAGTTTTTTCAACGTATATTTGTAGATGTCTATTCGACGTTCACATTTAGACCCAATTCACCCGATTCTGTTACCATCACCGATAACAATGGAGAAAGTCCAAGGTCCATCACGCGAGATTTATGGGCACAGATTATAATCTTGTACTCTAGAGTATTACCATCAACGAGCACTATTGACTGATGGGGAATTCCCCCATAATGCAACGTCCCACAGCCTATGACGATTAATGCATTTTACTATCTTAACAGTTCGGGCATGAGCCCGAGTTACATGAACTCCTGTGAGGTTATGTTTAGGGGTTGGGGGTGGGGTACGGGAATCACGAACTGTCATAAAATGTCTTATTTTACCGTAAAAAATCTCCGACTTGATTAAAAACACAAAAAGTCGCGGGAAATTTTATTACAACGTTACGTAAATCAGTTGCATGATGGGGGAATTCCCCATCAGTCAATAGTGCTCGTTGATAGTAATACTCTAGAGTACAAGATTATAATCTGTGCCCATAAATCTCGCGTGATGGACCTTGGACTTTCTCCATTGTTATCGGTGATGGTAACAGAATCGGCTCCCAATTTCAACAAATTTTTCCAGTGACCATTTACATGTATTAAAGATGTTTAATAGACGTCTATGTTAGACGTCTAATAGATGTTTATGTTACATGCTAACATGGACGTCTATTAGACGTCTAACATAGATGTCTACCAGACATCTAGCAAAATATACGTCTATTAGACGTCTAACATAGACGTCTATTAGAAATCTAGCATAGACGTCTATTAGACGTCTAAAATAGATATCTATTAGACGTCTAACGTAGATGTTTAGGAATTGAAAACGCAATTGTGTATGGAGATTTCATTTTATTTCTGAACTAAATAATGCGACCACGTTAAGGAAATGAAATTACAAAGGTGAACATTGACTTTTCTTTTTCTCATTTTCAATTTAATTTTAAATATGATTGGGTTACACCTGGGAGTACATAGAAAAATAAATGTCAAATGGACTTTTAATTTTAATTTTAATTTTGACCGTAATGATGCGTTCTCCACACGAAAATGAAAATGAAAATTGGATTATTGAATTTTCATTTTCATTTTGACCGGAATGATGCGAACATATATCGGAAACGAAATTGCAAATATGATATTGCAATTTCATTTTCAAATTTTCTATTTCAATTGAATTATGACTGCTTTTGACTTGCTTTTGAAATGCCAAAGCCCATTTGAGATAACGCTCAGGCACTTTGGGGCTTACAAGCTTGATGATATAACTTTGATAAAAATGAAAGAAGACCCTAAAAATAAACCTCAAGAAAACATGAGAAACAGGACAAGAGGGGAGAAATGTTTTGTTTTATTTGATGTTCCTGTTTGATTTTACATACTGTAGATGTTGTTGCTCCTTCTTTTGTACTACTGTTATTTATTATTTTTTAATAAATGATTATTTTTGAATGGCACAATTGACCGAATGCATTTTTATGGGGACTGATGGGGCGTGTGTGTGGGGAGGGAGGGCCTCAATGGTCTTCTTTGCCTGGGGCCCCCCAGGGTCTAGAAACGCCACTGACCATGCTGCTCCTGTTCACACCGCAGGTGACTAGCTCAATGGTGCAGGCAAACCGTGAGCACCTGATTGACCAGCAGGGGGTCGCTGGTGGTTACGAGACACTGTTATCACGGTCAGGTGAGACCCTCCTTCCAGGGCAATGCCAGCACCAAATAATGTTTTTTTTTAATAAGCCCTCCTCCAACTCCCCCCACTCCTCTCCTTGGAGGACCAAGAAACATTGACGCGAAACATAAATTCGAATGATGCATTCCAAGTCAAATCAGCGTTCTCGTGTCTCAGTGTCCACCCCCCATATCACTTCCCCGTGAAGCCCATTTTCCATCACCCCAGTCTTTCATCTCCGACTACACTACATCTCTCAGCATCCTTTATCTACATTCATATTTACATAAGGAATACAAACAACAAATAAACAAGGAAATACAAAAAAAGGAATATATGCTTTGTCAGGTCGTGACTTCGAATTGAAGATTATATTGTAAGACATGAATAAATATTACATTATAAATATAATACAAATAATATGTTGTCCTGGCCACAGTGGGCACTGGCACCAAAGCTTACTTTTTTACACACTATCTGTTTATACAGCTAGATACAATGGCAATGCCTCGCACGTATTTTGAAGATGGCATCTGACCAATGGATCCTCACACATATACAGAATTATTTTTATTTTGTAATAGATTAATTCTGCAGAGGTAGTACGGCAGGTACCACACACAGCTGAGCAACGCTGGGTGAGTGCATGGCCACCTCCGTGTAACTAACAAGTACTGGGAATCGACTCCAGTTCATTTCCACCAAGACCTAGAAGTGTTTGAGAGCTAGAATGACTAACATCAATAGCAGTCACCTGACATACCCATTCAGATCACTTTACACTGTCAGTAAACTGTCAGCATCATATTAGTGTGGGCTGGGGGATGTATATCAGCAGAAAGCCATTTCATTTGTTGCTTACACACAATGCGCGTAGGTTTCCATGTGGACACGATGCCCCTGTTTCAGTTATAATGTAACCTCCAGTGTACTGGCCAATTAAGATCTCTTTGCACTGTCGGATTGGTTTCTGTGGGGATACATTACTCCATGCTCCATGGACGAATGAATTATGCATAGCAAAAAAAATAAATCTCTCAAATGGATTCATAGGCCAAAAGCCCATCAATAACACAGCTGAACCCAACTGCAGTAAAATACCACCCCCAAGCCACCCCTACAAGTAAAACGAGATGCTGCAGAACTAACAAACCCCCAATTTATGAGACCAGCACACCAGCAACGCAAAGCTAGGTCCCCTTCAGCGTATGACATACTTTAGGCCACAATTCACTTTGGACATACAAGTCAATACAATTGACTCGGTGATTAATCCCAGTGATTTGCAATTTTCTCATGAGCTGTTTTGCTAAAATGGGTTTTCTATAACACACGACACAGGAAGTTAGAATTATCCCTTGAACAATCTGTCAAGAGAGCATAATGTTAATCTGAATTAAAAAGTCCTCTGATTTTTCCTATTTGTAAAGTCATATTCATAAAGTGTGTCCAGAATTATTACCATTGGGGCCAGGGGGGAGACTTTCCAAACGAGGTCATCTGATATAGCGACACCCAGAAAAAAAGGTCATTGCTGTATTCATGCTAAATAATTATTTTATTTATGTTTTTATTTTTTATTTAACTTTCCCTTAAAATGTGTCCCACAAGCAGGGTAAAATGAAAGCAAAGCAAGTTGAATAACTTACAATGCAACAGAGTTCAAACGCAAGTGGCTGAGCATTTGAACATCCACTATAAGGTGACAGCACTCCTTAAAAACAAGCAAGAGGGGTTTGCGCTCTAGGCTGGGACGTTGTTTTTTTGTTTCTTTGACTCAGCTAGTATATAAAACCCACTTTTCTCATTCATATTGTGTTTCCATTTGTGCTTCTTGCAAGGGAGACTGCAGCTGAAGAAGACTTTCTCTCCTGCAGTGCGCTCAACAAGGCGCCAGTGACTCCTTTATGCTCTACTAGCCATGCCACTACACAACAGATCTATCACTGATTGGAGAACAAGACTGTTTCTCATTGACAACAAACGCTAGCTTCTGGGTACCTGGCATATTCTGGAAGGAAATAAGGTCGAAATAAAGAACAATGTAGAGGAACCGTGGTGAACATAAACGCACGATACCTCTGGTGCGATGAGGCCAACTGTGTCCCATTGCTCTGGACTACCACTCAGTCTTTTCCTGACATATTAGATGGTCAGCTGTCACCTGTGTGATTCGTGTTTTTTTTTACTCTGCACACACACAAACACACACAGTATTTTAAAGTGCATAATATATATGCTATCTCTCCTTCTCTCTGACACAATTGCTGAAACACACATGCACTCTCTCTCTTTGACTCATGTTCAAACACACACGTACACTCTCCTACTCTCACTCACACAAACACACACACACACACACACACACACGCACACACACACACACACACACACACACACACACACTCCACATAACTTGCAGTAATATTTCCCAGACTAGATACGAGGAATGTGAGTAATTTATTGTGTTTATTGTGCTTTGGGAGAGTCCACTGAGGTTTCTGCCCCAGTCGGTTCAAATTTGCTTAATACAGTCACAGAGCCTAAATCACAGCATTGCGCGTTCTCCGATGCATTCCATTATACTGATTCCAGCAACTTCTGAATTCAAGACTGTGAATAACAGTATGATTGATTGGCTCTTGCTTTCATTCTGATATCTCACCAAATTTGAACAACATTTTTATTTATTTTCTTTAAAGATCATTGGAATCATAAATTCCCCCCCCCCCCTCCCTCCATTTTCTACACATAAGTGGTTATTTTAAACTAGAAATTCCCTTCAAAAGGTAATTTCATTCAGGTAATTTTTAAAACACAGCAGTCATATTATTATATTCTTTAAAGGTGCTAGACTACATAGGCATTCTATAACTATGTTTTTTTTTTCTTCTCCAAATGATACGACTTCAGGGACATCACACTACACAGCCACTCTTTTTAAAACTACAGCAGCCTTATTTAAGTCTATTTTCTACCACAACAGAACAAAATTCTGATGGTTATTTTAATCTAGAAATTCCCTTCAAAAGTTAATTTCATTCAGGTCATTTTTAAAACACAGCATAGTCATATTATTTTATTCTTTAAAGGTGCTAGACTACATAGGCATTCTATATTTATGTTTTTTTTTTTTCAAAATGATACGACTTCAGGGACATCACACTACGCAGCCACTCTTTTTAAAACTACAGCAGCCTTATTTAAGTCTATCTTCTTCCACAATGGGAGATGTCCAGGGGTAATCACAGGCCTGTGTAATCCTGCATTGCCCACTGTAAATGCGAGCGAGCGCTCATTTGTAGACGTCCTCAAGAGACGCGCGGACGCCATTTCCTTTCTCTCTGTGATCCACTGATTTCACTACCTTCACGTTTTAACACTGACATAACGAATATCTAAAGTTATTTAACGTCGCAGAAAATGAAACGGTATGAAACCCTGGTGAGCAGACGTACGGGACCACGGCTGCCGAGCCGTTCGTCGCGCCTTTGTGCGTGATAAGGTAGTGGGAGTGTTTACATCACTTCAGTGTAGACAAAACAAAGGACCAGTAAGAATGACAGCTGGATGCTAATTATATGGGGCTTTTCATCTCCGGCTCACGCTAAGACACGTAATTCAGCACAATGGAAGTTTTTCGTTGTAATTTCTGACGTTCGCGCAGCGTAACGGGGCACTGCGGAATAGGGCCGTGCGCATGCTTCGCGGAGGGCACATGCTGACGATCCGGCGTGGGGTCCTTGGAGTGTAGATGACTGGGAGGGAGAGATCGTGATCGGAAGGGGCACCTGTGCTTTTAATAATAATAATTTTAAAAAAGATCTCTGCAGCCAAAAGGGCACTTTTGTTGCCTCAGGGCAGGGGGGCATATGCCGACGTCTATCTATGCACGTGCCCGCAGCAGAAGTACCGCGAAGTGTTTAAATAGACCAGATCCTCGTGCCCACGCAGACCCGCTGGCAGTGCTGCAACCGCACGACCCTGGTAAAGAAATCGAGAAAGCAGGTCAGAGAAACTTCAGCGGTGAAGCCAACTCTCGCCATCTCTCTTACAAGGAGAACACTTATCCGTAAACACACACACATACACACACACAGACCAGGCGCTATGGGAACAACTAGCAATGTGTTTCTGTTCACTCTGACAGGGCCCTGTTACGATGTGTGGAGTGCCTTTTTCGAATCGAAAGCGCAGAGGAGCTCGTTCTCTCTTCTCTCGCACAATGAGACTTTGTATTAGTCACACGCCCTCCCTCCCCTCCTCTGCTGCTTAAAGCACCATCGCTCTCCAGTTACTGTCCACTTTTGTAACGCACAGAGAGGGAGGAGACTAATGCGCGGCGATCGATGTCAAGCTTTTTTACACTGCCGGAAGCGTGCGTGCATATGCCACCCACACGGAGACACATGCACCAGCCACAAACACACAGTGCTTGAATTTACAGACTATATACAGTCAGTCTATCACTCCCCCTCTCTGACACACTCTTGCACCACACACACACACAGTGTTTTAAAGCACAGAATATATATACAGTATACTGTATATATATATATATATATATATATATATATATATATATATATACATATATACACATACACATGTACGTATATCCCTCTCTCTGACACAATTGCTGAAACACACACGTGCACCTTCCCCCGCTTTGACTCATGTTCAACACGCACACATACGCTCTCTGTCTCTCACTCACACACAGACACACACACACAGACACACACACACAGCAAGCAGGCACACACACACACACAGCAAGCAGGCACACACACACACACACACAGGCTCAAACAAAAGATCAATTCCTGAAAACCTATAATAAAAGTAACAATTATATGATGTTTGCCAGGGCGAGCACTGTGTTGTGCCTTCCCACTGAGTCCATTAAAAACATTAAAGCCCTGTGAAATAGATTATTTCCATAGTAGTGAAATTATGAGTGGCACACAGACACAGGGTAAGCTTCCATTTTAAAGAGAAAGGCGTCCGAGTTCTGCAACTTCTAGCACTTTCAAATAACTGCATGCAGAGGAAAAGAGAAAGAACAGCACAACGCAGTCTGAAAGAGCTCTCCTTGCTTCCACTTCAGGGAAGATGTTTTGGAAGATGAGTCAAGACATTTTATGTAAGGTCAACTTTAATTCTAACAGCAGTAAAATTATATTAGTTCTGGAGTTCTTAGAAGGATACATCAAACAACATAAAAGATGCATGCCCACAGTATACCGAGGCTGCAATATTAGACTGCACTCGCCAGGATTTACACAATTTACAGTTATGACATGAATTTCAAGATTACAATTTAACATGCCATGCATAAATAACATGACTAAACACAGCATGTTTGTAATTGAATGGTTTCTTATTAAAAACTTCCATACGGGCAGCATAGATCCTATGTGTTGTAGTGATAATATTGTTTCAGCAATGCGCGAGGCTGTTAATTATGAATGCAGAGTCCAAATGAAAAAAGGCTGGGAAAGCACGTTAAAAAAATAAATCTATCATGCCACAAGAAGTCCCAGGACTGAGTTTGGTAGAGCGGGCTCGTTTCTCACTCATTAGCCTACGGCTAATATCCTCGTTGACTCACACGGTAGCCTACAACTCGCTCAAATTCGTTTTGTTTATATTCTGTCCCTGGAGCTGCGCCGCACTTTAAGTTAAGCTATTGTTTACCGTCTGCAGATGACTTGAACGCACGCTCGCTTCGATGGTGGCCGCAGGGAGAATTAAATAGAGCACACCCATTTTGTTTATTACCAAAGCCTTCGGCGATGTTTACTTACAACTCGATCAAGGGCTTTGTTAGATGACGATCTGTTTAAATGAGCAAGATAGCTTCTTTTTTTTATTACAGAAAGTGGCTTTCTTTTAATTCGCTTCATAGTAGACTATAGGTTATATACCTACCCTGGCCTAAACCCCACAAAGCAAGCCAATTCCAACTGAAAATATAGGCGGTTCCATCCAAAAGGTGTCAGAGAGAAAACTGTATAGGCATATGCGGTTCAGTCACAGCAACACTGCAACTCACTGCAACATTTGCATGGTCTTAAATATAGAGTTAAAACACAGTAGATTAGATCAGTCACACACTTTCTTAATGAATGTATAGGCTAATTGGTTCACGTTGGTTTTAATATTCCCGGAAAGATCACTGATACAGCAATAATATTACTAAACAAATATATAAAAAGGTTGGTGTTGGATGGCAAAAACTGGAATGGAAAACAACCAGTAACACTCCATGGCACCCCTTTCTCTCCAAAGACCTGTTTATGGTTCGGATCTGTCTTTTGTTTCACAGAACTGCACGTTGATTGGCTAATGTGGACATGTGGCATGACTCGTAATTTACAACAGGTGAGCTATTTAATGCATCATATTCCATCCTTGGAAGGTTTGGCTGCCATGCTAATTTAACTTTGAAAGGCACTTGTTTGTACGTCCCTGGGTCTTGGCATTGTTTTTTTTGTGCTTTTACCCCCCTCAGATAAGGTTATCTTTAAAATAGTGACCCTACTTGGTCGACAAATGCTGACCTTTTTAAAAGGCAACTATGCTAAACGTCACGCTGCCAGGGCAGGTTGCTACCGATGGGAATTTAAATTTGACCATGTTGGACAGTCAAAGGCTTTTGGAGTTGTCTCATCGGCCCATAAAATTAGGTATAATAACAGTGTTGGGGATTATGATCACATTAGGAAACATGGCTGTCATATCGGTCATAGCTTCCTCGGTTGCTGGCTGGTCAAGAAACTCCCGGTACTTCCTGCTCTCCCTCACCGGAGCCGATGCCGCATTCGGACTGGTTGTCATGCCTCTTAATCTCTGTGTGAGTCTAGTGAAGGATTACAGCGATGGGCCTGATCCATTCTGTCACGTCGTGGCATTTTTCAATTCAACGATTTATGCAACTTGCATGTACACCCTTGCCACTATAAGTCTGGAAAGGTACGTGGTGGTGTTTAACCCGCTGAAGTACTCGGCCATGATGACTCGAAAAAGGACGCTGCTCTTGATAGCGTTCGCCTGGCTGTTCCCGCCTGTGTTGCTTTTACCAATCTCTTTACCCGATGGGATTATCAAAGTGCACTTCTCCACGGCCTCTTTGGTCTGTAATCCCTCTTATTCCAGTAACGTTTTATATTCGTTGACTTTAACTGGCTTGATATTTTTCCCCTGTTCAACCATCATGACCTACGCAAATCTTCGACTTTGGTTTGCTGCAAAGAAACAGAGGTTAAAACTTCAAAAGCATAACATGGGTGGCCGCAACAGACCTGACGTCGCCTCCCGTGTTCTCATTCCCGTTATGACCGTATACTACACTTGTTGGACGCCTTGCATGGTGACCATCTTGTACAATGGTGAGTAGCCTAACAATGCTATGATAGCATATTACAGCCGTGTTTTTGTTACCATTGTGATCTATAGAACTTTCTTAGAACATAAGGTACAAGATTTATGTGTTGCAGGTAAGTGGCTAAGATATGTAACCAGGTAATTATTTTTCTTCCCTTAATGGATGATTGATTGACCAGCATGGGGGTCTCCCCAAAGCAATATATTTAAAAAAATGTATCGGATTGTAAAAAACTCTAAATATTTTGACTGGATAGCTTAATATTGTCAAACGTAAGTTGCCAATCACCTAAAGGCACACTATTCAGTACAAACCACCGTACATAGAAATATATTTATGGGAGTTTATACATTTTAATTGATCTTGAGTAACTTGAATGCAGTTAAATGTAGAAACGTTATGTAGTTTACCTTGCCAGTTGCGGATGGTCTGCAATAGTGAAATATTGATCCAATGGTTTTGTTGTTTTTGTCTAACAATATCAGTGTGATAAAAAAACAATAATAATGTTTATATTACTGTAGCATTTTGTTCCTGTAACACTATTAGTTTATGTACTAGAGGAACTACTCTTTCCATAAATAGCTAAGGGAGTTGCCTGTCATATTAGCATCTGTGCTTAAAATAGAAAAGGGCAACAATAGGCTTTGTTTGTTACAAACACGCTGGACCTTTTGCCCCCAAGCAACAAGCCTCATCTTGTCCGACGTCTCTAACTGCGATTGTCCTTTCTTGGATTTACCCCCACCCAGCCATCTCAGGTAGCAGAGTTCCGGAGTGGGTGGAGTTTGTGGCCGTGTGGCTGCCCACAGCCAACGGCTTCCTCAACTGCATCTTCTACTTCTGGATCAACCGAAGCTTCCGCAGGAAGTTCCGCCTCGTGGTCCTGAGGCTCTGCCTGGCGCTGTGCCCGGCGATCAGCAGGAGGCTGGGGTGCTCGGGGCCAATAGCGGTGCATGTGGTGGGCGGAGTCTGGGACAACAACAACTCCATCCAGGAGCGTTCCTCCAGTGTGTCTTCCACATGTACTTTGCTCACCCTAGCTGCTGAAACTAACATGTAAGCACCTGCCGCAGGACTAGACTAGACCCTCCCCACCAGCTCACTGCTTTAAGAGTCTTGACACTGAGAAACAGACCCCTGGAGCAGCCTTGGAGGGGGCGGAGAACTGAGCTGCAGTAAGGTCACTGTCCTGTCCGCTGGCTGGATGGATGAGGTCTTCACAGGATGCTGCAGTGATCTGGGCATGGCTTTTGTGTTCAACCTTCAAACATTTTGTCGCAATCATGAAAAATGGGCAAAGTGTGTGTTTGTCCCTACGTGTGTGTGTGTGTGTGTGTGGGTGGGGGGGGGGGGGGGGTATACAGTGGGTATACAGGTATACAGTAAGTCATGCAGTAAGGCTGTGCTGTCTCAAAGGCTGTGAATTCCCCTCCCCCCACCCAAAGGTCAACTTGCTAAATCATGGCTGCTTTTTCATCTCCTTGTGCAATTTTTAGTTGTTTTGCTCTGTTGTTTTTCTTCTTTTTTTAAGGGGATTGATCCTGTGTCCTGTTATCTCTGGGTAGTCTACATCCAGTCCTAACTTTTGATCAAATTACAGCATATATGCAGTGCAGGTATGATTATTTTATCCAATTTCATCCTCTGATTTGTGGCACTGTGCCTTCATGTGCCAGGCCTATTTATGTTACTTTTTAGTCGTTTTTTCTATAGTTAGTACAATCCAATCTGTTCTGTTCAAGCCTCTTAAAGTCCACACCTCCCTTTAACATCTTGTGTAGTATCTTATAAAAGGGGTATTGTGTCAAAACATATTTAAGTTAATTTAGCTCTGGATTTATTTCCAGCCTCCTCTTTAAGTAATTGTATCCATTTTCAATGTGTAAGCTAATATGAAATTCATATAGAATGACCATTTATTTAAATCGGGGTCCGTTAATATTTAGCCAAAATTAAATGTACATGCACTTTAAGGGGTGTGGGAAGAAGCCTTTTCTTCAGGTCGTAACACAGTTATAGGGGGGTTTGAGCCTGAAGGGTAATCCCCATCCTAAGGCATTCTACACCCAAGTCTAAACGTCAAACCTGCTTTGCAAAGCTGTCTAGTCTTTGAGCCTATATTTATACCAAATGACACTTTGCAAGTGTTCGCTGTTCATCATTGTGTGCTGTTTGTGTGCCGTTTCCAGTGTTTCCTTTGCCAGCCAGAGAGAATGGAGCATGATTCGCAGGGTGGATGCTGGGCAGTGGTGCTCGGGAGACGGCCTCAGACAGTACAGGTGTATAGTTGGTCTGGTGCAGAATGGCAACAGTGAGACAGGCTGGGGTCAGCTTGGCGCAAGGTCAACCTCTGTTTGCTGAAACTAGCGGCTGCACTGTAGCTTACGCTGAGAGGAAAGAGTAACTCAGGCGTGCTAAAATGTGATGGTCAGGGCGCCCTTTGTTTTGACAAGTACATCATTTTTAAAATTACCGGCCTGGAAAACGAGCGGCGACAAAACCGAGAATAAACATCCCTCCTCCTTGTTGCTTGCTGTTGCAGGGCTGGCCAGGGCTTTAACGTCTACAACCCTGCGGCATATTACAAGTGAAAACAAATATGTTCATTGTTGTGCAGACTCTTCGACTTCCTATTGTAAAGAAAAGGTTGATTTAAACAATGCAAATGCCTAAGTGGGTTAATGGAACAGGTTTCCTGGCTGATTGTGCTTTAAATGGAGACTAAATGAACAACACTGTTTTTCAGCACGTCCATAGAATACGAGTCATTTCTGCCAGCTGAAATCTATATTATACCTACTTGTCAGAATTTTAAATCTTTTTAACCTTACAGTAGTCAGTTGCAGTTTATCAGCCATGATTGGATATAGGCAAATGAAGACTGCCATAATTCGAGCTCCATCTGTACCTTTAAAATGAATTGTCAGTATTAATTTGCGCCCCTTTTAACCAATTAATGAAGATGTGCATTTAATAAGTGCGGTTTCAAAGATTGTTGTGAAATATACGTTGTATATATTTGAACTTTTATATTGTTTATAAAAAAGTGGAAACTGAAAAAAATTGGAAGTGCTTGTTTTGTTTTGATAAACGCCTATATGGGAAAATAAAGCTTAATGCCATAGTTATCGTTTTTGTCTTCCTTGGAGTGACTTTATTGTTCTAAAATTAAGGTTTTCTAATTCCGAATCCTTCAGCACAGAATTTTTTTTTTTTTAAGTTGGCGCCGAGGCTATTACTGGGCGCCAACTCTATTACTTTTGCTAAATGTTTTGTCAGACAAGGCTATGAGAGGTGATGCTACGAAAATAAATGGAGTTCCTGCAGACAAGGGCATTTTTTAGAAATTGGGGTTTCGCCAAGAACAATGTCTCCGACGCACAGGTGATGATATTAATTAAATGAAGTAGTACATTTTATTGCCTCTTAAAATGTAATTTGCCATGTTCACTTTGGAAAGCACTAATGCTAAATAACGGATTGACCTATTTGATTATCTGTTGTTGACTCCCGATAACTGCACAAGCAGATGAACGTAAGGAAAACGGGAATAAGCCAAGTCTGCCAGATAAAAACGTCACCAGCTGCACACCGCGCACCAACGTTCGGGTTTTTGACGTTCCTTTGATAAACCTTCACGTTTTTCATTGAGTCTACCCGTTTTCAGCTTCCGAATGTCAGCAGGTGTTTAAATTAATCGGCTTAAGGGGCGGAACGGAGTCCGCATAATCCACTGCTTTTCATCTCGAAAACTCCACGAGGTCATTTTATTTTTATAATGCATGTCGTTGACTTCACTTGTGAAAATACGTGCGCCCGCTGCTTTGCACGTGTGCTACAGACTAATCTGTCAAAATGTACTGGTGGTGAGACCAGGGAAAATGATTTGTGACGTGTTGATGAAATTAAATGTTGCGGTGCATATGTCATGCGTGTGGATGTGTGCACGTGCCTGCATACATTGCGTGTATGGTGCCTGCATCAGTTCTGCTTGCTTCTAGCTGTACTAATTGCATTAGTTTCCTTAAAAGGTCATGAAGGGGCAGAGAGAATGGACTTTTTTTGTAGGTATTCAGTCCACCATAGTGTATGAACCAGCTCTGAACCAGGGGGTCATGTAATTGAGGGTTTAATATTTCCCTTTCTGACTTAATTGAGTCCTGATCTATAGGCGCTCAGTGAAAGTCCGGCACAGACGCTGCACCTATCATCCCGTGCCTTTTCCCCCCCTCCAAGGGCTGGAGATGGCACTCTGCAACCGTGGGCCAAGCTACCTCTATGTAGAGTAACTGATGAAATTTCAGAGGTCTAAAACAGAAGTGTCTTTTTTTTTTTTGGTTTTTGAATGGACCATTTCTTTTTGATTCTCCAATGCAGTCTCGGAGGGTGAGGCCGATGGCAACTTGCTGTGTCGCGCCAAGGAAGAATTTGTTTTCTATTTAAGAGGATTTTGTGGTGCATTGGCTACATACCATACACTCCTTCCAATAGACTGCCGCACTGTGGCACTGCCGGAATCATGATCTGTTTCACTGGTTATGGCTTCGTGTTCTGTGTCTATGGGCTTCTGTTCTCCCGTATTTAATGTAACCACAAACCAGCTCCATGCGGATGGGGTCATTCATCTCTTGTCTTGTTGGGATTTGGAAGGGTGTGCCTGTCTGATTTTAACCCTTGTGTGGTGTTCGTGTTTTTGTTACTCACCCAGTGTTTGCGGGTCTGGTGGACCCACAACATTATTTGGTTTTTAAAACAATAAAGCCACAACAATTTACGTAAAAATAGTTCACAGATATTGACTTTATCTCAATTACAAGCAATATAGACAGCATATATGGTTAATATTGACCATTTACCTCTGCTCGATCACATCAATAAAAGTGATATTTGTTTTTTGTGATAAAATGTGATTTTTCTGTTTTTACATGTTTATCACAGAAAATGAGCCAAGGCCAATGAGTCTCAGGTTGAAAAAATTATGAATTGTATCATTTTTCTTTTAGTAAACATTGAATACGGGTCCCACAGACCCGAACACCACACAAGTGTTAAAGGGGTTTTTGAAGTGAAATGAAGGTGCTCAGTGGTTCACGGTTCAGAGCGATGAGTTGTGTCTTGGATGGGCACAGCTGGGAGGCACGGTGACCCTAAGCTGTGAAACCCCAATGCTTCGGAAGTTTCACGGCGACATTCATCTTGGGCTCTGTATGATTTGGACAGGCAAAAACGAAGCGGGAGCATTACTGTGAATTTCTCACTTTTTTTGACCTTTATAAAATTCTGACAAGTTGTGAAATGGCTTAAGAATGTGAACTGACAAGATTTTTAAATACATTTTTAAATACCACTCGCACTTCATGGAAAAAGATCCACTGTTGGGAAAAAAAAAAATGTAAAATGGTCATATTCTACTTATGAATTCCACCATAAGCATTATGGAGCCCATGCAGGTTTGTAATTGATTCCTCTAGAGCAGGGGTGTCAAGATCCGGTCCTGGAGGGCCGCAGTGTCTGCTGGTTTTTGGTGCGTTTAAGCACAAGTGATTAATTTAAGTCACTAATTGGCTAAGAAGTCCACACACCTTGTTCTCAATGCTTTAACTGGGTGCTGATTGAAAGGAAACCACAAATACCTGTGACACTGCGGCCCTCCAGGACTGGAGTTTGACACCCCTGCTCTAGAGCATGCTATTTGTTTGCTGTTCTGTACTTGGCTTGACTTCCTGGGCTTTAATGGAGAAGTTGTGTGGTAAATGAGGTACATACCAAACATCGATAAAGTTAATGTGTTTTGCGCACACCCGTACCCACTCTTAGTACATGCTATTTGTTTAGCTTTACTCAGGTTTACTGAAGATATTCTTGGCCTTGGGCGGGGGGGATTCAATTATTAATCCATGGATTCACAAGATGCTTGCTGTGCAACAGAGTGAACACATCAAAAATGACAAAAAAAGTTTCTATAGAACCCTGGCCTCCCTCTATTTTCTCAATCCTCCAGTCTCTTTCGGTCTCTCGTTTAGAATACCTCAGTGTGGCGGGAGTTGATATACAGCAGTTTCATAGCTTTTTGTGTGTCTGTGGTGGACGTTTCCCTCTGTGTTCTACCTCACTGTCTGACGTGGGTGCAGTAGATGACCTCTGCACCCTTGTGTTTTTAGTTGGGCAGACTGATTTCCCTCTGCTGAAACTGCGTAGTAGGTTGACAGTTTGACAGTCTGCGAGACCTAAAGGAACTCTGAGCTGTTAAGATGCACTCAGATATGGGGTTCACAGCTCCGGCATAGCAGGATCAGCAAACGGCTCCTATCTTTCCACTTAATGGAAATTTCCTTTAACCCTGAGAATGAATGTTGGATTTAACTTTTTTCAATTTAACATTTTCCACAAAATGTTACAAAGTGGTGGAAATGGAGGGTAGCAAAGACAGAGAAAGAGAAGGGACTCGACACCTTGCCAATAAGATTGGATACAAAGTGCACCACACCTGACCAACGATTAAAAGTAGCAGAACTTTAGATCTGTGCAATCTCATCATCAACCTCTCCAAAACAGCATGGCACATAAAGGATAGCCCAATAGGTTTAAAGTTAATGATGGGCTCTGCCCAGCGCTGCAGTATTGATTTGTTAGAACCAGTCACGTCTCCCAATAAAAGTGATTGCACTTTGTCTACACAAATGAATTTCCCTGACACAAGCCTAGAGTTGCTTTCGCCGTTAGCTTAGCAGTGCTGGGGTAGCCCATATTCGTATGCACACAGGGCTACTGCGCTAGAGCCTGCCACAGTGGCTGGAGTTTGGGACTGGATGCTTCTGATGACACTTCCTCTTCCAAAGACTGTGCTCCAGGGGATTATCCCCATATCTGTGAAACACAATGCCAGTTTGTCACGGCTGCCATTACAATTTTCCTCTCTTGAGTGCTGGGCAGGAAGACAGTACAGGACGTATCATTTGCAATGCCTTTAATATTAAATTGATTGTGCCAGACCCCAGAGGGATAGGCAGTCACTATGACCACAAACCTAAACGAGTATCGAATCATTTGCTGTGTTTCCTGAACGTTGGATGTATAGTGAGGCTGACCACAGGTGACCTTCATTACCGGTGCTCTTATGTCTCCGACAGCTATTGACTGCAGGGAGAATAATAGCGAGGTAAACAGTCGGACGCTGAAGCGCAGCTTGATTTCTTCAGCAGGGACCGCAACGTGAGCCAATTGCTCTGCTATTGTTTGCTGCTGAATTAAATCGCTTTTTACAGATGTTTGGTTTTGGGAGAGAATGTGCTTTGTATGTCTAATTTAAATATTTCCCTATGGAATCCATACCTGGTTGTTTCTCCATAATGAATGTTTTAAAGATTTTGTTTTTAATCTTCTCTTTTCTGAGGCTCCGATTTTTTATCTGTTTGCTTTGGCGCAGGATGCATTTAAATGTGAATGCTGATGTCGAGTCCGATTCTCTGCGGCTGAGGACCACGAGATAGATCATTATGATTTATGAATTAAAAACAATCAGTCATGAGATTTATTTTTGAAAATGTCACAAATAACGTCTTAAAGTCTTAATTTATGGTAATGTCTGAGGTTTTCAAAGGGATGAATTCCAATTTCAACGGCATAATGAACCTGTTTCATGTCAGTCTAGAGGTCGAGATTGATCGTTCACATGTGCAGTGGCCCATAATTTGTCCGCGCAGATTAATGTCATTTATGATTTAAGTAGTGCATTTCTGTTTTTTTTTCAAACAAGGAAAATGAACCTGCCGCCTGATTTCTCTCCGTGAAATGACCTCATTTCAGTTTTGCTTGCCCATCATTCTGAAGAGCTTCTATTTTGATGGAGAGGAATGTTTTTTCTGGTCTTTCTGTGTATACTGTGTCATAAATAACATGCTGTTCGCAATCCTTATAATTTCCTGTGATTTAGAATTTCAACCAGACACAATTTTTCTTCTTAAACAAACTACTAGTAGTGCTCTTCCTTATATGCAGTAAAACATTTTCTGAATTCTTGTTTAAAATGCTATATTGTCACAATTTGAGCCAAGTCTAGCTTGTTATTTCAGTTATAAAACAAAAAGATATATGAAGGGCTCCCAAGTGACTCAGTGCCAAAATGATTTCCCCATAAGCATGGGCTGAGCCCTATAAAGAGTAGCGTTTTTTTTTTTTTTTCTTTCATAAATTTCAACTTTGGCTGTACTACCGCAACATATTCCCAATGCTCGACTTATGCTCCACATGCAGAGTCAGCATCACATTATGAGAGTGCTGTATTTTCAGTAGTGTGTGACTGGCCCTGTGGGATAGAGGCTTGGGCGACCGGTCCTGAAGGCAGGGGAAAGGAGACTGTAATTAAGCTAAAGGGGGACTTAATCAAATTAATCATCTGTTGTCATGCGTTGGATCATGCGTAGTATCGTAATCAGGCTTTCCATGATTGGGCTGATTGCTGGAGTGCTACCTCCATCATGTCTCTCATCTCATACCTTAACCCGGAAATACACATTACCTTAAAACAGGTGGGGTTTGTATTTAGAAATTAATATGGTTTGAGTCGCCTCTCAGTTTGTATTGGTGTAGAACAGTCGGGGTCTTCTGTTGAACTGGTTGTCTTGGTGTATTGCTGAGGCTGTTTTAGTTATGGAATATTCTAGTTATCTCAAGAAGGATTGTGTAGTACTAGTATATACTTAATGCTTGTGGATGCTTTGGGTCAGTTAGATTGTAATATTTTCCATTTCAATGTTTTTTATTAAATTAAATTTTTCATATTTTATAAAGGGCATATTTCTCCCAGATACAACCTGTCTGGTGTCCTCTTCCATGGTAACATTATTATCATTATACTTGTTTAATATATTTCACATCCAGACCACATTCATAACATGATGGCAGAAGGATTTAGAAGAACAAGATTCATAACCTGATGGCATAAGGATTTAGACAAGCTTCCCACTGCATTGTCCCTTGTATATGCAATGCCCCCAATTTCCTGTGGAACTGTCCCTGGCTTTTTGGTCCTTGATAGCACAATCTTCATCATCTGCTGTATCACTTGCATCGACTGCAAGGTCTCTTAATGAAAAGAGGCCCCTGAGCCCAATGAAAAGCAGCTGAATGTGTTTATTCGTACAGCTGGATGCATTTACAAAGTTTTCCTTTCATTGATGTTGCGGCTGATTGGCAGCAAGAAACCCTTTTATTTAACTTATTGGTTTGTCTGTTTACTCCTTGGCCAATTCTCAAGACAGGTTCACACAATGAATAGGTTCACAATGATCAAGTACCCGTCTGAAGATGTAACGTGAATGGAAATAATCATTGTGAATCAGGGAAATAGTCCTCAAACTTGACTTAATGTAATTGAATTTTTCCTCTTGAACTTATTTATTTTTTCTGGAGCCACGCATAGCCACAATTTATTAATTTGTATGTTATATATAGTTAGCCTCAGGGCTACAGCCACAATCACATCTCCACATTAGTGCCATCTAGTGTTGAGAAGTATTACTGGAAAAATAAATTAAACTCAGCATTCCGTGGAGGGATGTTGGGGGAGGAAGCCCTCTTCAACTTCACAATAAGTGGAGTTATTATTGGAGAATCAGTGACTCACTGATTTTTACCAATAATTGTGTTATTCTGTGCCTTTTAATTGGTTCGTACATGTTAGGTGTGTGCGTGTGCATGTGTGTGCATGCACGTGTGTGTTGCTGATTCGTAGAAATCCCTGTATGTTGGATTTTAAGTGTTATAATCTTAATTAATAACAACATTAGTAACATTGGCAACAGTTCCCTCAGGAGTCATCAGTGTGACTGCTGTCTGCCCTCCAGCCCCCAACACAAGACCAACACTGCTTTGTCTTAAACAAATTTGTAACTATTGTAAAAAATATATATATATATAAAAAAGAATATATATATATATATATATATATGTATATGAGGATATTGTATTATTCTGCACCAAGGTACAGACCTTGAGGGAAGAGTACAAATGTTCAAATTGTTCAATTGTATTTATGCTTCTCTCGTTTTAGTGTAATGTTGGTTAGTACAGAGAGCACTGCGTCTTGTATTCTTGCATCCTTCATTTCTAATGAAATTCACATTTTCAGTGTCTGATTACCACTGCACTAAATCTACGCACTCTGCAGTATCGATGGTGCTTGTAACGGCTCTCGTCGCTCTTGGTGCTGTTTGTCATGGGGACAAAAGCATCTGCCAGATGAATTGCAATGTAACTGGAATGATGACATTTCTGCCTTTTAATGCTGTAGAAAAGGACAGATCTGCACTGCAAGCATTTATTTCCCAGCGTGCGGCTGCAGACTTAGAGCGGCAGGCTCCACTCCCCATCTGTCCACGCTGTTTCCCTCCTGTTCTGTTGTCTTTGCTTTTTAATTATTTTTTTGTTTTTTGATTGATTGAGTAAATATGGGATTGAACTCTCCTGTTGACTAGCATGAGTCGGTGCCTTTTGATCCGAGACCTGCATTGTGTGCTGTGTGGCAAGGGCTCTTGTTGGGGCTGTGGGCGGCTCAGCGTTTTATATCTGACATTATTCAATAGGCTTTGGCAGAGAGTGGCGGGGCTTAGGTGTGAGAGTTGTAGCGTCACTCCATGTTTGTTTGCATCATTACTATATGCTAAATGGCTCTTCTAGGAAGAACACATAGGCAGCTCTGGCTCCTGCAGAAAGAAAGGCTCGCTTTGGAAATTATTTTTTTCTTGTGTTTGTGGTGCGCTGATTTTAGAACTGAAAGTTCCCTGTTCAAATCCTAAGTGGACTGTTGAGAAGCTAATGTACCTGAATTTCGTCAATATAACATATCCAAATAATAATAAAAGTACCCTTTTTTCTCCTTCGTAAAAGCAAAGATTTTTGCTCATGCTCACGGCCAAACAAACAAATACAAATGCACAGGGATGGCCTCTACGCCACCTAGTGGTGGAAGATGTATTTTTTTCTACAAAGGCTTATGTACAGCACATTGTGTCAACTACTATAAACAAATTTCTCAATGCACATAATGGCTAGATAGCTAGGTGTTTACCTCTGAAGTTGTACTGTATAAATTAATGTAAATGTAATTTAAATATAAACTTTTAACAATGTAATTTAAGTCAAAATCCATGTGAGCATTATCCTGTGGTTTTATAGTCATTTCAAAACGTAGCTACACACAAAAAAAAAAAACCCTACATCCTTCAGCACTGATTCATTCAAAAAAATCGCATTACAGGTAACCAGTAGCCTTATTTACTCAAAGAGCCCAGATTACAGAACATTTGGTGCTGGCAGACGGTGTTCTCCCCAGATGGGAATAAAGACAAATTAACCCTGGGAAACAGATGCCACTAGCTGTGAGAAAAGTGAGGATGTGGTTTACGGAGGTTCAAAGCCAACGTCAATCTTTAGGTAATACAATATAGCTGGAAAACACCGGCACACACAAGATGAATGACTTATTTTGCAATATTTCAAAATGACCCAGTCACAGCTACATGTACAGTGGATACACTGATTTATATAGCTTATATTCTACACATGATTCTACTATTCTGATGAAAAAGGTATGATAATTGTTGTGTTTCTTCTAAATTTTCACACAATAAAACCTTTTCTGTCACAAATTCCATTTGTTTTCCGCGTTTCCTTGTTGTTTGAGAACATTTTGGGGTGTCAAACTCCGTGTACTTCAGCTTCTGCTCCAGGGTTTGCTCTTGATGCAATTCATTAGAAGGAATGAAAAATGTATGTGGGGTGTGTTTTGCTGCTGAAGATTATACATGTGCCCTTTAAGATTTTAACTGTGAACAATGGGAACTTTAGGACACACACACAAGGGAGGGGATAATGAATGGGGCAAAATGGAAATAATGTGTTGGAATGTACATTTAATTTTAAAAGATGGGTTTTGTCTCGGATTAATGGCGAGTAGCTATTTTTCAGTACAACACACAATAGTATGAAAAGGCAGAATTGCCCAGCAAAGACTTCCTGCCCTTGTGGATTGAGGAGGAGCTCCGGGGCGTACAGGATCTAAGGAGCTGCTGCCCTTGTGGATTGAGGAGGAGCTCCGGGGCGTACAGGATCTATGGAGCTGCTGCTATGGTGGGACCTCCAAGGCTGAATAATAATTTTGGATTTGCCATATTGGCACCAGATCCTGTTTGAGACATTATTATGGAGGTTTTTCACGCAGGTAAATTCCGTTCACATTGCTTCCTAAAATGGAGTTGTGAGAAACCACATGACAGTCTGATCGGCGTGAAAGAAGATGGAAACTGTCATGGCGAGAACATGCCATGCAGCCAATCAAGGCTTGTTATTAGTATAGTACACCTAGCTAAATAATGGCTTTAGCATAAATCTGACAAAAAACTTGTCTGGTACCTTCATCAGGACTAAAGAGAACTTAACATAACAGATAATTTGGTTGAGTATTATTTAATAGTTCTGGTATTTCAAGGACTAAGTTGAAAGACAAAGCAAAGATCTGACCCCTGAGGATGAATGCATTGTACAAAGTTGTGATCAGAAACCACTGGCCTCCCACTGCATGGAGGACTGAAATACAGACAGGCTTTCATATACTTCACAGGCACATCCTGGGAGATCACATTTGCTTTTATTTCACAACTATCCTTTGAAAAGCATGACGCAAAACCTCTGCCAGGCCAATTCAATGTAGATCAAAAGTAAAAGAGTTGGCTTAATTATAGTCAAGCTGAGCACATTGTGTTGAGCGTTAATTAACATAATGAATGTTTCGGGTGTAGCTGTAGACATCGTAGCCATACTTATACCTGGATTCTTTGCTGTGAGACACAGAGCTGCATGTATAGCTTAATTAGATGGGTATACTTCAAATAATGATAAAAAACAAATGCCTGAACTAAATATCATTTTTTATTACTAGTGAAGAATTACTGTAGAAACGAATATATATATAAACGAAAATATACCAGTGTCCCTCTAACATTAAACATGTGTTCAGCTTTAAGGACACTGTAATTAGTATATGAACCCTCAACTACTTGTTCACACCGGGGCAGGTTGGAAGCCTATAATTGGACAGGTGATGTCACAGATAGCATGGCCTTTGATTGCACACTGATGTCTAGCTCCCCCGATGGGATCAATTAGCTGGAGGGAAAAGGACTATAAGACATTTTAATGAATGTTTCTGTGCTCCAGACAATGTCACATAAGCCCTCTGTTGCTGTGTACGTGCATAACTGTGTCCCTACTGCATAGTGACCTGCACTTATCACAAGATGGTTGCCGGTTCAAATCCCCAGTGGGAATGCTGGCTTTGCACCTGTTGAACAAGGCACTTAGCCGGGATCGCTTCAGGGAAATATCCAGCTGCAAACCTAAGCTGTAAACGTGGTCTAGGATAAGTGGGGGTCAGCTGAACAAGTTAATCTTAATGGTTGACAAAATACGGCCGGGTACAGTGCGTGAATCGGTTCAATCCCTAAGTGCATTAGGTTTGAATGAATCAGAGCCGCTTTTCATAATCTGGGAGGAGCAATGAACGGAATCGTCAGCACTCAGAAACGCATTAGCAAGCATGTGCCAGTCTCACCGGAGATAAATCCTGCAGCGTTCACAGTGCTCTCACCGTCAGACGTGAGCCCATAATTAAGCTTTAAGCTGGGGTGGGTTTGGGGAAAATGCTGCGTACAATCTCACTTTGAGTGCCGAATGTGGGTGGAGCTCATTGTTTTTTGGAGTAGCTTTCATTTGCCTCCTGTGAGACATCATCTGCATTCTAGTCGTCTCTCTGGTATTTCACTGAGTCTTTCTGACTCTGAACAATCCCATTCTATAGGTTGCGAAGATATGCGCATAATATCTGCCTATAACTTGTTTTTTATTTTTTTATTTAGTAGTGGATATTTCAGTGGTCTGCAATATGTGTACTGTTCGGTTCTTGCAATGTTTCCTGGGATGTGGTATGGACAGAATTCAAAGTGCTGTCGGCTACTTGACTGGTTAGTGACAGACGCATAGTTAGTTCGTAATAATGACGTGAGTGGAATGGCCAAACTTCTGCCATGATACCCCCTATAGGTCAGTCCCCCATTTTCAGCAGGGGAGTAACTACACAGAAGAGACAGAGAACAAACACACAAAGTAAAAAACGTGCATCTGTGCAGCTTGTTACTGCTAAGTCCACCGTTATGATTATGTAAGTTTACATTCCAACACCAGTGTGACGCTTTGTCCATTGTGTCCCTCCGAGTACACACAAACTACATTTTGTTTCCATGGCACTAGGAAAAATAAAAAGCTGAATGAAGTGATGCCCACATAATTTTGTGACTCCCTTTTTTTTTCTTTTTTTTAATAAAAATGCCATATGAAGAAAACACTTATGGAGAGAAGGTTGACTGCTCTACAGCATTGTGCCAAATTACACCTACCTGGTTGAAAACAGTCTGTGTATCAAAAGCCCACTGGAGCCTTAGAATCCACACAATTAGGCTTTAGTCGGGGTTTGTTTCATGCATTCAATTCTCAAGGCCTCAACCTGTTCAAATGCCAATTACAGACACTGTGATAATGTTATCCATAATAAAAAAAAGAATATATGAAAACAGTTTCGTTTGAGAATAATGGTTTTCAATGATGACGGTGCAGAGCAAAATGCTGCAGACGTTTATCATTTACAAATGAGACCATTTTAAAGTTCAAATGGCAATTACACATGCATGCATGCACGAACACACACACACACACACACACACACACACACACACACACACACACACACACACACACACACACACACACACACACACACAAATTTGTCTGATCATTTGCTTCCAGACAACATACAATGATTGACTGGACAGAGAAACTGCTTCAAAGCATAAAAAACGAACAAAAAGGGCCCTAAATATTAACAATTACTGAGAAGTTCAACAAGCTCTTCGAAGAACACCCATGATCACTGCATAATCTTCTTACTGCCTTACCAAGTTTATAGGCAATAAGAGGCCCACCATTACCCTGGGTCACAGCTTCTGAAACAAAATGCTATTTCATAAAGGGATATAATCACACACACACACACACACACACACACACACACACACACACACACACACACACACACACACACACACACACACACACACACACACACACACACACACACACACACACACCATTTTGTGAATCAAGCATGACTGAAACTTTATACATAATGCTGTCTGTTAAAAGTACTTGCAAATGTCATTGCCAAAGTTTTTTTTTTTTTTAAAGTTCTTAAAAATATTCAAAACTGTATGAGCTTAGTGCCACCTAGTGCTAGAATATTAGCCTACAGTACTAATGCATAAAATCACCTGTTTCCCTTGGAAATGCACCCCCACAATTCAGCAATGAATTCAAAATAAAATGAAAAGTCAATGCATATATAGATCTTTAGTTACAAAATGAATTATAAACAATTGCACCCTAATATTTTAGCTTTTCCTTAAATAACTCTAATATAGCGACATAAATGTGTCATAAACATAGGGTCATTCTAGGGGGAAATTGACTCTTTTTACCCTTGGCCTCTCAGATATTTGACACCCATAATGTAACCATTGAGTAATGACCAGTGTTGCTGATACTGAGAAGAAAAGAAAAAAAACATCGTTAAGAAAATTGGAGACAAAGTGTCCATTTTCACTCCATTTTTGACCAACCCACCCACCTGTACTTTCAAAACCTAGTTTTACAACCGTAAATGTGAGCAACCGTCTCATTATAATCACAAAGCCTTGCTCTACAGGTCTACAACATGGGTCATGTTTGAATACCTAATTTAATTCCTTGCATTCATTAAAAATTAAAATTAATAATCTAATTCAGCATGTCAACGGGCTAAGACTGTCTACTGTGTGTGAAACATCAGAATTGATCTGGTTTTTTTAAAAGAGTGAGGTAGCTTTTTTATTGCTAATTTACATTACCAAGGCCACATTTTAACAAATCATCTACTACAACTGTTATCGTTAATTCCACCATTATTGCACCATTACTCAATCAGAGATTAAATCCCTCCTGAACTTTCGACATTATGTGTTGAACTCTGGTGATCATCAATGGACGCGTGCGATTGGTTATAACGGAACATCTGTTGCTTACTGGATTATATTAAACGCCCCTGAACGTTTATTGGTTGAGCATAGTACTCTGTATTCATTGGGGGTTTTCCCACACATGTCAGCTGATTTAATGACATGGCGGCGGGCCGAGTGGGAATTCTTGGAAAGGTGTGCTACACGTTAACATCTTTTCATTCTAAGAAACGAACGCCTGATGTGTAGTTAAGGCAAAGGCAGTGGCACTTTGAATGAAAATCTACCAGTTCAGCCGAGATCTTCCTGGCCACACACACTGGTAAAAGCCATATTGGTGAAGTGAGTCTCAGAACATTCGGGGAATATCAAAATGGGAGAGGAAACGCACGCAGAGAAGGCTAATGGGGAGGTTGTTTCGGAAAGCAGTGTGAAGTACTACACACTTGAAGAAATAAAATCGCATAACATGTGTAAGGACACTTGGCTTGTCATCCACGATAAGGTTTACGACATCACATGCTTTTTGGAGGAGGTAAGTGCATCTAGATAGCTAAAAACTACAGGTGGCTAAATTACACAATGGCTTGCTAAAAATCTATATTAGGTTACTACTTGCTGGCTAGTTAGCTTGCTTCTAGTTACTTTTCACCATTGTAAGTGTAACCGTAGTTACGTACACTAGCTAGCTGGTTATCTAGCTAGTTCTCTAGCTAACATTCACGGACATGCTTGGCTGGAGAGGTTTAGCAACGTGGCTATTGCTAACTGGTATGGATAACTCGGGAGGTTTGGGATATAACTAGCGCTACCCAGCTAGCAAGCTTCCTCAACTTTAGACTTATTGTATGTCGCTTTGGATAAAAGCGTCTGCTAAATGACTGTAATATAAGCTTGCACTCAATTAGCTATACGGAAGTGACTTGGTACGTAAGCCGCCAAGCTTACTTTAGTATCCGTATACTAGCTAACTTAAGTTACAAATAGCTCATAGGTAGCATTGCTCCATGCCCCTAGTTTTTTAGCGAGCAAGTGTAACTTACAGCGTTTGCTCGTTGGCTATCTGTCATTGCAAGGCCACTGTAACTTGGCTAGCTAACGTTAAATTGGTTAGCGTTAGCTAATCGGCAGGAAGATGGACAGATAGATGCATTTGCCAAGCTTGCTCATAACTCTGTAGCTGACGTCCCAGCTTAACGTTAGCAAAGCCACTGTGGCTAAATTCAGACGAATCCAACTCGAATAATTTCGCTTGTTCTATAGCTAGCTAACCTATTAGCAGAGGTGGAAATCCAGGGGATATAAAGTAAATGTCCTCCCCAGTATTTTGCTCCAGTCACCTGGATTTGCTAGTTAACATAATTATTCAGCAAGGAGGTAGAACTAATTGGTGAAATCAGCTGGCTGAGTCTATGGGTGGAAGAAACACATGGTAGGACTTGTACTTTGTCCCTGGGCCCTGGATTTCCACCT
Organism: Synaphobranchus kaupii; assembly: GCA_029718625.1. NCBI lineage: Eukaryota > Metazoa > Chordata > Actinopteri > Anguilliformes > Synaphobranchidae > Synaphobranchus > Synaphobranchus kaupii. Next base: position 12,449,326 of record CM056391.1, read on the forward strand.
CTGCCTATTAGCTACGGCATATACCAGCTAACCTATAGCATTCGGTTACTGGCTATGCAACTAGAAACTATCCGCCGAATAACGTCACTAAACAGGTAATATTATATGGAAATTGATAGCACTAGTATGAATCTGATATTTTATCAGTAGTCCAGGGCATGTGTACGAACATATGTAGCCTATTTATGTGATTTGTGTAAACGTACTGGTATTGAGGTATGGCTGAGGTTCTTCTTTTTAGAGAAAGACCATTTTGCCAGAATCACTACAAATAAAACGGCTGAAACATACTACACGGCCTTTATTCTCATTTTTACAAAGAAAAGAAAAGGATTATTCCTCAACTTTAGGCTACATTTCCACACATGTCATTCTGTTCATACAGGTCAGGGGTAGGCTACTACAAAACACTAACAGCATCTTAACATGCTCAAAGATACAAAGTAACAAGCCCCATACTTCCAGTTTCAGTTGTCCAATTGTAGCCTAATGTATCTCTGTAATGGTCATGTGCAAAGTCTGTGACCAAGCTGTAGCCAAAATGAGTCACTTTCTTGCTCTTGTGAGACGCCTGAGCTGAACATGAAGCCCACATGAAGCCTTTCTGGTGTCTTTCGGGTAATGTTATCCCTGCACTTTGTTAACATTTGGAGAGCTTTATTGTTAAAGTTTGGGGGTGATCAGTATCAATGTATGCTGTATAGGGAGAAGGATAGGGCCTGTGGTGGTAGGTAGCACAACTCACAGTAGTGGTGGGGTCCGTATGTATTTTTCTGAGTAAGGTTTGCCCACATTTAATGTCCAGCAATGCTGGTGGCACCTGACTGCAGAGACACCCGTCTTACAAATATAATCCGTTGTTCTGAGTCCATAATGGTTCACTAGAGAACATCAAGCACTGCTTTGCACACACTGCGACAAATGTTTTTTTTTTTTTTTTCATTTTGATGTGTCCCAATGTAAATCAGTCTTGTACGGTCTCACAGGGGATCAGACTTGATTTTCAAATTCACTCTGAATTCCGAGCATTTGAAAAAGAAACCTGGCCAAACCGTAATTTTTCCCTTGAGCGTGCTCTTTGTGGCGAGAGCGTTAGTGATGCTGATTCCCGGTGTCTCCAGCACCCAGGTGGAGAGGAAGTGTTGCTGGAGCAAGCAGGAGCGGACGCCACGGAGAGCTTTGAAGACGTCGGCCATTCCATAGACGCCAGGGAGATGCTCGAGCAATACCTGGTCGGCGAGGTGCACATGGTACCCGCCCATTTTACTCTACTGCCCATTTTACTCTACTGCCCATTTTACTCTACTGCCCATTTTACTCTACTGCCCATGTTAATCTGTCCAGGGGCAGGCATTCTTTTTGTGGTCATGGGATCCCAAAATGGGTAGCGTTTTATGTTTTGTCAGTTACTTTGCGATTTGTATCAAATAGTGGTGTTCTGCTGCGTATCAAGTATTTTGATTGGTCATTCAAAAGATTGCAGACCAAACTTTTTAGTCTGATATGACATACAGATCCTTTCCAAAAAATTGGAATATCATGGAAAAGTTTTTTTTTTTCCTTAATTACATTCAAAAAGTGAAACTTTCATAGATTATAGATTCATTACACACAAAGGGAAATATTTCTAGCCTTTGTTTAATTTTTCATAATTTTGGCTTACAGCTCCAGAAAACCCCTGAAACAGTATTTCAAGAAATTAGAATTGTGTGTCGAAAATCAGCATTTACTTCAGTTATTTCAGAGAATGAATGTTTTAGACTGAGTGTCACACTATCATCTAATTTACTCAACACCTGCAAAGTTTATCTCAGTTTGGTTCAGTATGGGGAAGACTGCAGACTTGACAATTGGCCAGAAGACCATCATTGACACCCTCCAGAAGATGGGTAAGCCACAAAAGGTCATCGCTAAGGAGGCTGGCTGTTCACAGAGTGCAGTGTCCAAGCATATCAATAGCAAGTTTAGTGGAAGGGAAAAATGTGGCAGGAGAAGGTGCACAAGCAAAAGAGATGACCGTAGGCTTCAGCGGATTGTCAAGCAGACGATTCCAAAATTTGGCGGAGATGCAGAGGGAGTGGACTGAGGCTGGAGTCAGTGCTTCAAAAACCACCACGTACAGACGTATCCGGGACTTGGGATACAACTGTCGGATTCCTCGAGTCAAGCCACTCCACTCATTCTCTGAAATAACTGGCTAGAAATATTTCACTTTGTGTGTAATGAATCTATAATCTATGAAAGTTTCACTTTTTGAATGGAATTATGGAAGAAAAAAAAAAAAAACTTTTCCATGATATTCAAATTTTTTGGAAAGGATCAGTATGTCGTCTTGATCATGATGAATTTGATTATTATTCTTCTATATGCATCTATGGTCTATCTTGACCATTTAACATTTTTTCCTTTTTAGGATGACCGCAGAAAGGACTGTACACAGGTAAGGCCTAATAATTAAATTGCTTTTAAGTTAATGGATATACACTCAACGCGTTCAAAAGTTTGGAATCACTTATTTTTCCATAGAGTTCAATAGGAAAATGAGTCAGGAGAAACGACCCTTAAAGTGATCCATCCATACTGCATATCTGGCAGAGTGATGGGTTAAGGCTCGTTTGATACCTCAGACCCTTGATGACTTACAGCCATTTAGCCAACCATGTGCTCCATACTATTCGTGTGTAATTTACAATTTAATCTAGTCCCACCCCGAATTCCCATAGAGATCCATTCAAATGCAGAGAGGTTGTATTATCGCTTCTAAGAGTACCTGCAAACAAAATATCAAGTCTTTTTATATTGTTGGGTCACAGACATCAGGAAGTCATATGTCAAAGAATATGCAACCACATATTAAATATGACTTTTTAAATTTGTTAATTAATATTGGTGCCTCAAAATGGGGGGGGGGCTATGTGTAAAAATGGCTACAATTGCTAAAGTAGAAATAGAATGAAATGAAAATAGTAGTTTATAACTATCTATGTATTGACTATTTTCTGACCAATTTAATGCTACCATATAAAAGTATCAATTTCTTTAAAAAACATAATGTCTCAGCGATTCCAAACTTTTGACCGCTAGTGTATATATATATATATATATATATATATACATGCATACATACATACATACATATTTTTTGTCTTATGTGTTTTTTTGCTATGATACCATCAGCACAGATTACGTGTGTTACAATTATTTTCAGTATGTTTTTTTTTTGTTTTTTTTTCTTCCCCCCTCCACAAGGACACATTCATTACGACTTCAGGAGAGGCCAGGTAAGTTTTAAAAAATATGCCACCATTTAACACAATATAATCTCCCTATCCCCAATTTACAAACATTTAAAACACAAAGGCCATCCTGGTGATTTATGAGGAAATATGAGTGAGAATGAGAGTGAGAGAGAGCGAGAGCATTGACTGACTGTACTAACTTGTTGCATCCAGCAACATCTCCCTTGGATTCATTTGGTTCACTTACTGACAGGTTTTCAAAATTGGCTTAAATTAATACGGAATAATAATCATGTAGGGTGCCTGCTTATGGTTTTTCATATGTGTCTTTACCTTTTATCAATTTCTTACTTGCTTCATAACCTGCATATTATTTTCAAGGGTCTTTATGGATATGTTAAGTTTCAATGGCTAAATGAATGTTCATCGCCTCCCCTCCCCCTCTGCTTGTAGCTCGTGGACCATGTGGTTTATACCTGTCCTGGCCGCTGCTGTTTTCGGCCTGATGTACCGCTACTACACCCTGGAGCAGCAGTCCTCCTGAGCGTACCATGAGCGGTTGTACCATGCCCACCTCGTCTTCGGCTCCAGGGGCCTTTACAGCTAACTGAAAACTCATCTCCTCAATCACAATTGCTATCATCATCAAACCTCAAAATCGCTGATCTTCTGATCCTTCACACCGCTGGTGAGGTGTGGGGGCAAGGACAAACTCGACATCCACCCACAAACCCCCTCCCCCAACCCCCGCCCACGACAGGACAGGTAGCGCTGGAAACCAGCCTCTCGGCCGCACAACCTGTCCTCCATCCTCACACGCTGTTCCTGTTCGTCCTGTTTTGTTCCATGGTGACCATCTTACTGAATCACTTGGGTGCGGTCAGTCCAACAATGGGCCTTCGCTCTCTCTGTTTGAGTGTCCTGTAATGTTCCGAACAGTCGTCGGCATTAGAGATCTTTCTGGAACTGGTTAATCACAACTCTGGGGTGGAGTTGACTGGCTTGTTGGTCTTCATTTCTGGAAGGCCAGGAGGGATAATTAACATGGGCTTAAAATCAGGAATCACAAGTTGTGTGCATAAAGCGAAATACATCTTTGTCATTGTAGTTATCTTTTTATTATGAGGTGCGTCGTATTTCTTGCCAAGGCTTCTTAATATATTTAAATGGGTTTCTTTCTCTTAAGTGTACAGCAGTTTTTTTCACACTAAGATTATCATCTTGTTTTACAACTGGAAATTATGCGAGCAAAAAAGTAAGACTGATTCATGCCGTTCAGTTCAAATCATCCTCCTCCATTAGAATTTCAGGCAATCAAACAAGACACCTGATATTGTCCTGTTGAAATCTTGTTTCACATTCCACAGACATCTTGCATAATTATGTGTTGGAGGAGTTTACAAATGTCTTTCTCATGTTAGATATTCACCCCTTTCTTGTATTGTAAAGGATGTTATTAATTTAATGTTTTATTATGACAGTTTCCATTTTCTCTTTTGCATATGCATTTTAACTAGCCTTTTTGAAAACATTAAATTTGTACAGAGTACTCGGAAGAACATAGTGTACTATTGCCATTGGGTTTTTAAGATTGAGTGAGTATGGGGTTAAAAGTACATTAATTTTACTTAACTCTATGGAGTCCATTTTGTAATTGATGATTAAGCGAAGAACTTAATGTTAAACTCTATTAAGACAAACTTCCTCAGAGAGCATGGAGTTGATCAGCATGTGTGGTGTGTCCAGTAACTAAGTATTTGGCATTGCAGTGACAGTGCTCAGTCTGTACAGACTTATCTTCATAGTATGAAGTTCTGAAACAATGATGTATGGTGACGTATACGTTGGCTGGTGGGAAGTATTATTTCTTAGCAAAAACCACAATTTGAGGTTCAATGGCTTCAAGTACTACCTTTATGCTGAAAAAGAATATACTGTTCCTGTTTTTCCTCTCTGTGATTGATTAAAATGAAATAAATGTTGTGTGGTCTAGTTGATTATGTTTTGTATGCTAGATTTTTAGATTCATGTAATTAATGTTTTTTTTTTAAATTATTTAAAAAAAAATTATAATCTGACATTCTTTGGGTAACAGGAACCATGTGCCCAAAAGGTGAACTGGCACCCAACCACAAAGGTGACACGAAGTGGTTTTTGCTCCAACTCTAATTGGATTAGTTAAATTTCAATCAAATACTTTGGGTTATTTATGAAGATGTCTGTAAAAGAAAAAAAAAGAAAAAATGGAAAATAGTTTTTAAACTTTTATGTTTTCCGGAAAAACTGAATTTAAGATACGTCTTCTCAACAAATACTTCTGGGTAGATATATAACTTACAGGAACAAGTTGGAAAAACACCTTTCAGTTTATTAACGTTAATCTAAAAGTAATTCAACCACATTACTGGTTGTTTAAAACTGATTTGTGTCAATAGAGCCTCAGTTATAGTCAAATCTGTGCTCAATATTGTGCTTAAAGGATAACAAAGCACTAAAACCACTTATTTTAGATGAGAACTTATATATTTGTTTTTGTTTTTTTTAAGTGTTACTGATTGATTCTGGTCCAAATCTTTACATTTTACTGCAGTCAGCGTAAAACAGCGCAAACCCAAATGATCTGGCTCAAAAAGTGCGTCCAGTGGTAAAACGTTAGGCGCTGCACTCCCGGTGACGAAATTTAAACGAAATTTATATATAGCTAGCTATATATAGTTTCGCTTTTTTGAATATTCTAGCAAGTTATAGTAGCCTATTTTTGGTATAATTTTAGCTTGATAGTCCCTTGTTTTTTGAGAGTTTGTTTTTCAGTCTAGCGTAGCAAGTATTTTTTTAAAATAAATATACATGTACTTTATTAAAGATAAATATATAGTATAAAGCATATGAAAACTGCGTATCTGACAGACGTGGAGAGCTACTACTGCGTTGCATACATGGTGTGGATATTTCCTGTATTTTTATGTTAAAACAAAACTAAATTTTACATTCTGATGAGATAAGTAAAGTATCAATTGTTTACTTTGTTCACACTGTGCCCTTGGCTTGCTGCCCTGTTTATGTTGAATATTTTTTGTAAACAAGCTGACTCGCGCAGCACGAGTGCTCACTATGGACGAAAGCATTTTGTTGGTTAATGAAGTTTAAAATCACTTTTAATAAATATTGTTGAATTTATGTTTTAGGGTATATTATTGCTATATGTGGTATTTCCTGCAGAAAGCGGGGATTTGGGTCAAATAGTTGAGCCAGGAGTTGTAGTATGCATGCCACACGTTTACCTTTGCAACGTCCCTACAACAGACATTCTCTCTTGGAGAGAGTTCAGTGCAGTGACCACATGTGCACCCTTTGAAATGGAAACCAATATTGATATCTTGCAGGTAGTGTGATTGCCTACAGCCAAATTGAGTAGCCTACATGGCATGGGTAAATATTGTGCTGTCCAGAGTAGAATGAGCTATTGGCTACTAGTGGGGGGAAAAATAGCTGGGGCATGGTTGTTACCCTTTAATTAAAGTGATGCAGAGAAGGCTGCATGAAAACAATATTTTGTTCCCATGACCAAGTTTTGGAATTATTGCAGTTTGATATGTATTTTCCCAGAGGGTCCACATGACTCAATTCCCATAGGGCCTCAGTCCAGCAGTGTCCAGTTCACTTTGAAAGACAAAAACTTGTATTGTAAACTGGATGAATAAAATCTAGAGTGATTTAGTTGAATCAGATAAAAGTCTGGAGTAAAGAGTTTGAGGCTCAGCCTGTTGGGACAGAGGGTTGGATTTTACAGAGTGCTCATCATATTGACCGATTAAAGCAGACCACCGTTGTCTCGCCTCACCTGTGTTTTTAGGTCTGAATTGGTTGCTGATTGTAATGTGGGGGGCGGGGGGGCAGGACAGCCCTGGGGCTCTTTGAGATCATGGTTCATAATCCCGATGCTAATCACCACTGGAGGATCAGTCTCAATTACCTGAGCCCGAGTGCATAGCTTTAATACGCTGCAATGAGTAATGTTGCAAGAATAAGGCCAGACTAAGCTAAAGATCGGGCCTGTATGGGAAGAAGGAAAGTTATCTGTTGAAGTATGTTTGCAGTAGCTGTGATGATGATGGGGTACTGTGCTTTGAATGAATTACTTGGTTGAATTAATGACTGTTTAGTTGCATAACTTCATAGCTACTTAATCTTGTAATGTATGCAGAACCTATTAATAGTATAAATGCGTGTGCTGCAACGTATGTTGGATTGTTTCTTCACCGAATGGAAATGTAGGCCTAGTTCTTGAACACGGTATCCATTAAATTGTTTGTGGTTGACACCAGGTTGCATTAATTGCAAATTTGTTTACGTTTTCTTGTTCGCATAACTTCATAGTTCCATTATTGAGAGTTAAAGAGCACATTGCTTGCTATCCATGTGCCTGTGCTTAGGTGTCACATTTAACCGTAGCCTCAAGCTTCACTTTTATCTCCTTTTCACATCACAGCATATACAGTACACAATGCGCTGTATTGCAATGGAAAATACTGAGTGAGTGTCGCCTGTGTGAGAGAGAGTGGTGTGTGGTAGATTTTAAACCTGGGCAATGAGCTGCTGTTTTTAGAGATGTGATTCTGTTTTTACAAAGCCATTATTTGTTACTGCTATTTGCATTGAATATGGTCAGAGGTAAAAATGATCAATGACAAATGCATAACAGAGAAGGTACATTGTATGGTCTGGTTGCAATACAAATTTTTTTTTGCATTTTCACATTTATGTAAAATGTTTGAGGTGACTCAGGTTTCTTAACTTCACTGTTTGACATTGAATAAAACTACTGTAACCAAGTAAGTTAATGGAAAATAGAGCTGGTTTGCTGTGATGGTTGTTTTGAGCTTGTACAAACTTTTTATGTCTTTTACCATCAGTTATTTTCTATGTTTGAGGTATGTTGTGTTTGCGTTCACCATAAAGACACAAATATCCATATTTTTACATTTATGATAGAGTATGCAGCTTATGTGTACACACAAAAATTTACTTGGAATAAACTAAACCTACAACCTGAATGGCCAATTTCACCACAAGAACGAACGTGCCCAAAATGCATGAATGTAATGTGTGCATTAATTCAGTAAAAACAACTGTCTAAGCAAAACACATTTATTCTTTTTTTTTTGGGGCTTCAGTTTTAAACAAATGTATCGTCAAATAGAAAAATCTGAATCATTTAGTAATATTTACAAACAGTTTTTCTCTTGGCAAAGTACATATACATGTGTAGCAGTGACATGAATGTAAAAAGACAAATTCCACAGTCATTACAGTAAAAACAACAACGGTAGTACACATCCTCATTGAAGGTACCTGTCATCGGTATTCCTTATGCACCATTCATTTTTTTCCCCAAAGGCAAAACAACCCTAACATATAAAAATAAAATCACAACATATTAAAGGCAGCGGTGTCATTTTACACTGAAATGTATTACATTAAGAATAATAACTTGAGTATTAGTCTGCATAGGTAGGATCACGTGCTTCTCATTATAAATCATTATGTAACAGTACATACTTTTATATGAGGATAATGTCGTCAAACAAGATAAAACATTTTTCTGCCATAAAAAGTACATTTCACTCACACAAGTATATAAAGTACAAATTGTACCTTACAGAAATGACTATTCTAAAAAAGCAGAACTAAATTAGCTGAAAAGTATTTTGTCCTATAAGGTACACCTAGTAGCTTTTTGCAAATACTGAAATATCAGATGCATCTTTTTTTTAATTTTAATATCAGATGTATCTTTCAAACATGCTGCATGACTTTCATCTGTCATCATTACTGAGTAGTACATGCTACTTTTATGTGTGCAGTCATCAAAGTTTGAGGCATATGCATTTGATTTTTCCTGTGTTCTCCTACAGTGACTTATGAATGGTGGCTTTGTGCCATCATGAGCACACTAAGGCTAAAACAAGTGTGGTGAATCGCTGGTTAACCATTGATATCAATATCCCGAGGCACTCAGAAGGCTAGCTCAAGGGGTCAGGTGGATGGAAGGGGTTCAGTAGTTATAAAAACGCTGGCAGGGCTGCTTGAAGAAGCCGTAGCGCTTTGCGGAGGGGCAGAAGCGTGTCTTGGCGAGGTTCTGCCTGCAGAGGGCAGCACGGGTCAGCGTTCTGCGCTCCACATGGACCCTGGCTCTCTGGACGGCGCGGAATTGGGCAGCGTGTGGCAGAACGCTGCCCCTGCAGGGGATGGAGCGCCCAACGGGCACAGGCCTGCACGGGGTGGGTGACAGAACATTGTCAGGCTCCTCCTGCAGTTCCCCTCAAAACCCCCTCAGTTCGGTCACCTGACGCAATCCTGGCACAATCAGCAGACTGAAAAGCTCAAACATCTGCCCGTCACAGACATGGGCTGAATCAGAGCCCTATCTACTGCGTTCTATATACTGTGTACTAGCATAATGTGTACTGCTTACTGCATGCTGTTTAGTGACATGCAGCACGCAAAAGAAAAAATCCAACATACTATTATCAGTGAAAACCAGTAAATAAGTATATCATCTGGGGATTTTAAGTGCACTACATTTAGAGAACATACTTAACTTCTCAAAGTCTCATCCAGTGTACTCAACTAGCATACGCAATAGGATAGAAGGGCGTTGATTTGGACACAACGACAATCAAATATTTGAGAGCCACATTCCGAGTGCTCGCTCACCTGGCAGAATCCTCGTCTTCCTCTTCCTCTTCGTCAGACCCGAGGTCGTCATCCTCGCTCCTCTGGCATCTCAGTTGGTACACGGACATACTGGGATGTTCGATGAGCAGGTTCTCCAGGGGGTCTACCTCGGGCGGGGCCAAGGCATTCCCATCTGTGTACACAATGCATCCACAAAGCAACAATTACTACCTTATCTTTGATAGGCTCAGCTGTTTTATTTCAGGTTGTATATTTTCCAAAGCACAGCTTCGCGACCAATAGGAGGGCCTGATGAAGATGAAATTACAGTCATAGCTATTACCTTGATCCCACTATCCAGGTCCCACTATCTAATTATTTTAAGGCAAAATAAACATTAAACAATTTCTCCAACATACATTGGGATTTTATTCCCATGATTTTAAGGAGCAAAATGGGAATACTTTGCCCTCTCACCATGAATATCGATTATGACCCAGTCGCCCTCTTCAAATTCGATCAGGTCTTCACAGCTTTCATTGTCCCCAACGTCAATGACATTTCCACCATCATCACTGGCTCCAAGCAGGGCAAGCACCTTTCTGATCATTGTCACAGTGGGTTTCTCCCAGACTACGGGTCACAGTAATAGCTCTATAGACAGACAACAAAAGAAACAGGTAGCCCCCTTGTGGTGATTATCAAAAGGTACATCACATAGCATTGTAAGGTACACTATTAATACACCTTTGTAGAATTGGACAATTGATATGTGAAATATAGAATGGTATGTGTAATTCATAGACACTAAAATGTTAGAACGTGAAGAATGATCTAAAAGTCTTCCTCTCCACCTCTGAAACTAGACCCAGCAACAGCTTGCATAATCCCCCTTGCAGCAGAATGCAACACGCTATACTTTATTTTTGACCATGCTAGCACTGGTCAAGAATAACATGGCTTTTGGCAGTCCTCAATACTTGGTCTCATTTTTCTCCCCTGAGCTATTTTTAAACATTAGGAATTCCTATCCTAATTTAGTCTGTGTTATAATGAATGAATGCATAAATAAGTGAGTTCAAACATAACATTTTTGTGTGTGTGTGTGTGTGTTCTCCATTTTCAATTAGTATATATTTAACAGATTGGAATTTGCCCATTCCTCCAATATTTCAGAAAAACATTACTATTTAGGGTGTTTTCAAGTGCAATTCTATTTTATATATTATCATAGATTTTGCTGTGAAAAGTATGACCTTAGATACATGAATGTTCACTATTATAATATGTCAAAAGATGAAAAAGAAGATGCGTTCGTTCATTGTATTTATTAGCGGTTTTTATAGTTAGAAGTGGCTTAATTTGCTCCGCTTTTCAAATAATTATGTAAGAAGATGTAAGACAGTTGTCACTTTTTAATTGACCAATAGGGACTTGGATCTAGATCTAGCTTTGAAATACCAAATTTAAATGACTATGGTGTAATAAGGCGAACGGTAAAATAAGTAAGTAAATAAATAAATCTTTCTGCAACGGCGAAGGCATTGCTGTTACTTCATTGTCTGTTTTCCCCGATACTCCGGATATCTTCCCGCACTTGGGACTGTCTGCCTGCTTGGTCAACAAACAGCTGATAACCAGATCGATGTAGCATAACAGCGAGACATTTTCAAAGAGGTAAATATTTCAAACAAACAACGAAACCCATCTTTCGATGTTCATAAATGCATAAAAAGAAAAATACAGTTGTGGAACAACAATGACCTTTGGGATCTCATGATCGAGAATCATAAGTTAGGCTAGGCTACTGTTCTGAAGAAAACCCGCTCTGAGCGCGTTTAAATCTTAGGCTAATTTAGCGGTCGAGGAAAAGGTAATGGTTCAACTTACTGAATTTAGATTACTCAACTAAATGCGTAATATATCGAATTGTATTATATTAAACATAATGATGTTTTTTTTTTAAAAAACGATCGTATTGACAATAATGAGTTTTAATGCTGGCCCGGGCATGCACAGGGCACTTGGCACCTGTCCCATAATGGAAGTAAACAGAGTAGGCTAGACCTATGTGACTGGCTCCGAACTTGGACAGGAAAGCGCGATCAGCTGTTGCACCAGTGACCTTTTTATGTAATCTGTCGGCGTCCTTATGAAAACATGATAGAAAGAAAAAATCGGCGATAAGTAGCCTCGACTGTTGAAAAGCCGGAACATTTTTATCGTTTGAATAAATCTGAACGAGACAAAGAAAACAAGCACCAATACAACTGATTTGACCGTGTAGCCTACATAGCTAGGCTACGTATACAGAAAAACAATGTGCAAGCACTACTGAATGCAGGAACTGTAACGAATCAATTACCTGAAAAGAAGAAAGTGGGTATTTTGTAGAGAAGTTGTATCAGAACACTTACATTTCAGTACTTATGTTCCCATCAACAGTAGGCTATTGAGCTGCAGGACTTGTTTGTGAACAGTATTTTTTGTCGGGGTTGTCGTCACTGGGTTTTAAACGTCGTCATTTAATCCCTCCTCCTAAGGCGGAGCGTGCTCGGGAATCAAATTATGGGGATGTCCCCCACTTTTGCCAGCTGATCTAGGATCAGAAAGAAAATGAGACGTTTAATTGCCAAACAGGATTCGGCTTGTGTAAGCCACAGATCGTAAACCGATCCTAGATCCATTGTAGCTACCCACCAACTTTATTGCGCCCTGGACCTGCCCATTCGTTGCATTTTTTTTTTGGAGCTTCGAACAGGCAAAACAGTTTGGGAACTTTTCTGTCCTTTAGGTGAACTCGTTTTTCGCACGCTTAATCATGTTATCTCTCGTCACGCAAATGAAAAACCAAATGTTACACATAAAAAATATAATGTAGAAGGGCATTTCTCTGGCGGATTGGCCTCTGGGACAAGGTTATGGGACAGGCTCTCCATTTCAAATCAGTAAATCAACGAATCAGGTGGACAATATGCTTTTTCTATAATCTAGGATTACTGTTGATTACAAAAGTAGCCTAATAAGTGAATAATAAGTGAAACACGTCATGGAGTATGCCAAACTATATGGTAACATGCATTTGTACAAAAATAAAATAATAATAATAATACAATTTAAAATTGATTTCATGAATTGAAGTTAGACTAGATGACTGTAGATATCAATGCGAGCTACAGTGCATCCGGAAAGTATTCACAGCGCTTCACTTTTTCCACATTTTGTTCTGTTACAGCCTTATTCCAAAATTGATTAAATTCATTTTTTCCCTCAAAATTCTACACACAACACCCCATAATGACAATGTGAAAAAAGTTTTTTTGAGATTTTTGCAAATTTATTAAAAACAAAAAAATAAAGAATCACATGTACATAAGTATTCACAGCCTTTGCCATGAAGCTCATAATTGAGCTCAGGTGCATCCTGTTTCCACTGATCATCCTTGAGATGTTTCTACAGCTTAATTGGAGTCCACCTGTGGTAAATTCAGTTGATTGGACATGATTTGGAAAGGCACACACCTGTCTATATAAGGTCCCACAGTTGACAGTGCATGTCAGAGCACAAACCAAGCATGAAGTCAAAGGAATTGTCTGTAGACCGCCGAGACAGGATTGTCTCGAGGCACAAATCTGGGGAAGGGTACAGAAAACTTTCTGCTGCTTTGAAGGTCCCAATGAGCACAGTGGCCTCCATCTGTAAATGGAAGAAGTTCGGAACCACCAGGACTCTTCCTAGAACTGGCCGGCCATCTAAACTGAGCGATCGGGGGAGAAGGGCCTTAGTCAGGGAGGTGACCAAGAACCAGATGGTCACTCTGTCAGAGCTCCAGCGTTCCTCTGTGGAGAAGAGGAGAACCTTCCAGAAGGACAACCATCTCTGCAGCAATCCACCAATCAGGCCTGTATGGTAGAGTGGCCAGACGGAAGCCACTCCTTAGTAAAAGGCACATGGCAGCCCGCCTGGAGTTTGCCAAAAGGCACCTGAAGGACTCTCAGACCATGAGAAACAAAATTCTCTGGTCTGATGAGACAAAGATTGAACTCTTTGGCGTGAATGCTAGGCGTCATGTTTGGAGGAAACCAGGCACCGCTCATCACCTGGCCAATACCATCCCTACAGTGAAGCATGGTGGTGGCAGCATAATGCTGTGGGGATGTTTTTCAGCAGCAGGAACTGGGAGACTAGTCAGGATAGAGGGAAGGATGAATGCAGCAATGTACAGAGACATCCTGGATGAAAACCTGCTCCAGAGCGCTCTTGACCTCAGACTGGGGCGACGGTTCATCTTTCAGCAGGACAACGACCCTAAGCACACAGCCAAGATATCAAAGGAGTGGCTTCAGGACAACTCTGTGAATGTCCTTGAGTGGCCCAGCCAGAGCCCAGACTTGAATCCGATTGAACATCTCTGGAGAGATCTGAAAATGGCTGTGCACCGACGCTTCCCATCCAACCTGATGGAGCTTGAGAGGTGCTGCAAAGAGGAATGGGCGAAACTGCCCAAAGATGGGTGTGCCAAGCTTGTGGCATCATATTCAAACAGACTTGAGGCTGTAATTGCTGCCAAAGGTGCATCAACAAAGTATTGAGCAAAGGCTGTGAATACTTATGTACATGTGATTTTTTTATTTTTATTTTTTTTATAAATTTGCAAAAATAACTTCACATTGTCATTATGGGGTGTTGTGTCTAGAATTGAGGGAAAAAATGAATTTAATCAATTTTGGAATAAGGCTGTAACAGAACAAAATGTGGAAAAAGTGAAGCGCTGTGAATACTTTCCGGATGCACTGTATATTGACACAGGCACGACCTGCAATGTTAACATGCTAAGTTGACAGTGTGACGTGTCTAATGTTTAACGTGATTGTGGATTGATGTATTAAATTACTGACGATCATTTGAGGGGCCTAATTAATCTATCATTGGAATTATTTATTTACTTCAATAATGTAAATGTCCGCACAAATTTGTAATCTATTTATTTCAGCTTTGGAGAATTTTAATTGATTCACTGCTTCCTGAAATTTCACGTTTCGATCCAGACGGTGATAGCTGAGTGCTATTGGTGTATTCAAGTGGCCAACTCGGATCGTGCGTGATGTTTGCTGTGTCGATGGTCCCGTTCGTTACAGTAAAGGTGTTCAAAATGGTCAGCGCTAAAAAAAAAACATGGACGTCCGCAGAAAGCTGATGCTTGTTTGGCTGGCCTCTGCAGTTCCAAATGTTTTAAATAGCGTAGCCTATGCAAAAACGATTGAAGATGAAAACAAACGGAGAAGGTGAAAGACTACACCACGCAACGAGTCTCTCTAGCTCCAGATCTCCCATGTTTAGAGATGGTCAGCTGTTTACCTTTGACGCATTTTTCGTCACCTCGGTCATCTCGGGTACCTCCTGAGGTCCCGGCCCGAGTTGAATGTCGGGGTGGATTCCAATCGCTTATTTTATCCGTCCTCTTCTCCTCGGTCCTCGTCTGACCCGGAAATCGATCGAGGATTCGCCATCTTTAAGGACATTCCGAACCGCTAAATTCTCCTTGGAGGAGCGAGGATGCGAGGCTCCCGGAGGATGCTTCAGTGAGGAAACACTACACACAAGTGTAGCCTTTGCGGAAGCCTTTTCTGAGAACGTGTGACGTGTATAAATTATCCACCACTCTCCACATCTGGCACGTCGCAGGCACACCCCTAGACAAATGCAATTTTACCGTTCCTTTATAATATTGCGCTAATCTATAATGCCACTCGTTCTTTATAAATAACAAAAGCACCGTTTATTCATGAAAAAATAAGCTAAAAAGCATTATAGTTAAGCACGTGAGCATAATATGATGCTGACGCTTGATTGAGCAAGGACATTCCAATTGCCTAATGCATGTTGCCTCGTTTCCTCTAACCTTCGTATTTGATCCTTGCATCATTTCCTCGCGTCCTCCATTGGGCGGAGCTAAGGAGCGAGGAAAGGACGCGAGGAGAGGATGCAAGGAATAAAAATATGCGATTGGAATGAACCATCGTATTTCCGAGATCGTTGTCATTAACCCGTCACCACTCATCACAGGGTTGTCACGTTCAAATCCTTTTTTCTTCTCGTAAATCGGAAATATTCCGACTTCCGAGATCATTTGAATACACCATACGACCTTGCATTTTTCCATCAGCTGCATGATCGTTTGCATGATGACGGTGCTAAATTGATAAATCTTTGTAATTTACAATGGGTACTTTAAGGTTTTGGAAATAGTGTTTAGTATGTACTGACGTATTTAAGAAACCAGTGTCAACATTTTGCAATATGAGTGGTTATGTAGCTCAAATAGGTAGACTACTTAATACTTTTAAAACTGTACACTGTAGAAGCGTTTATATTTTAGTTACAAACAGCATACATTTGGCATGTGTTTATTACATATACTCAAAACTAACTTTAGGAATAAGCTTTACATTTTAGGATGCTTTTAGCTTTAAAAAAAAAAAAAAAGTGTGGCAAGTTGTGTCAAAAGAAACTAGAGTGGGTTACTTCCTTTAAGTAAAGGGTAGTTGTCCTTTTCTCCTTTTTTGAATTGTAAAGTACATTTTCACTTTCTGGACAATAGTATTTGTGTATTAAGATGGACTCATTAGCCCATGGTAGCCCCAGAGAGAGAGAGAGAGAGAGCAGGACAATAATGGTTTTAGATTAATCTGTTTCAGCTCTTTAACAGCATCCCCGGGCATTGGCAGACAGGCCCTGATTTCTATGGTGGTCAATAATATCATATTTTATTTTTGAAAGTATTTGTGACCTTTGTTTGGAGAATGGTGTGCATTTTATTATTATTATTATTATTATTATTATTATTATTATTAATAGCATTTTTTTTATTAGAAATAAATGCCATATTTGTCTAAAAACGATGTCAATAAAGGCCTTGTATGTGTTAACTAAGTCCAAGTCTTTCAATCATCTTCCCGGTGAATATCAAGTTGGTTTATGTTACTTACAGTTCTAAATTCAGAACCAGTAGTTGCATAATCATGAGCCAGATCACGGAAAAATAAACAGCAATTGCGGCCTCACTATCTTTCCCCTAATTAAGATCATTATCAAAGTGAATTCTGCCTGTGAACTGTTACTGAAAGCAAGTAACAAATAGTTGTGATGTTTCAGCAAAGACACATCTATTGAAGTGAATAGCTGAGGTTTCATTGATAGGTTTTCTGGCAAGTGAAGAGAAATAGCTCTAGAGTTAGAAAAGAGGGGAGTCAGAATCTGGCATACACTGGGCCACTCGCCGTTTGTCCAATCTGATGTGATTGTTCTTATGGCCTACCTGTAAGCAGTCAGCTTACTTGTTTTTCTTTTGATATTTCAGTTAATCTTATTAGTAGAGTTTTTCACATCATGGTTTGAGTATTTAATGATTTTTGAATGTCAGATTTTTTTTAATGACTCAATTTTCCTTCTCTGACTCACAGATCACATATCTTGAAAAGCAGGCCGGTGGAGAATTTGGGCAGGACACGATCATAATTCAAAGTAAGATGTTTTGGACAGAGTTAATTTATCAGCCCTTCCTGTGGCCTCCAGATAAGCGCTTGTATTGCTGAGCACGCTCTGGCAGCTGAGAGGAAAGAAACTACAAGCCCCAGGGAGAAGTGAGGTCATTTGCCAGTATAAGCCTATGGGGTTACTGATGATGAGCACTGGTTCAGGTGATGTTGTTTGATTAAAGCCTTTGTTAACATTGGTTGAGGTCATAAAAGGTGCACCCAGTAGGCTTGTGGTTTACACCATTTCTACTATCGGCTATTTTCTCGCAGGATAAAGTTAGCTTCTGTCTCTGAGTGGTGTGTTTTTTTTCTGTTTGCAGGGTGATTGAGGTCAACACACAGCTGGCTGAAATAAATAATCCTATCTTTGTGGCCACCTTTTGAGAAAGGCGAGGCCCTACCCATTGATGCTATTACACCCTCCTGTTGCCAAAAATCCATTGCTCCAGGTTCGGATCACGGTCGTAGTTGGTGGGGTATGTCAGTGTTTTTGTGAACATTGGAAGCAATTTAATCAGAAGACAAACATGGCTACTCCCACAAGCAGAGATTCTCAGTCATAAATGGTCAATGGTACTTAAATGAGACAAATTAAATCAGCACGCTGCGGTTTAGGCTGTATTCTAAAATAAATTGGCCGTGTTCTTCCCAGCAAGCTATAAATAACTAGGAAGATACCAGATGGTCCAGTATGAGGTTAATCTATTCACTTTTATTCATATTGAACGTTTATTTAAATTGTATTTATGTCAGTTTTTTTATTGGTATCTTCAAATGAGTGTGAGAACAGCTAGAAAAAAATAAATAAAACTGATATTGGAGTAAATCACTTTTATTGATTTAAAACTCATCCATTCTAAATTCAGAAAACAATGTGCTGGAAGCTGGACTTAGATTAACTGCCAGATATGACAACATTACGCATGATTAGTGATGATTATCAGACAATTATTGCACTTAGGGATTTATTCATTCATTGTGTGGTCTCTGTTCCAGATTATAGTGGTTCAGGGACATTGGCAAATGAGTACATTTGTAAATAGGCCCAACAAATTAAGTGTGAAACAGATTTGAATTGATTAAACTTGGAAGAGAGGAGGCACAACACTCTGATTAAATTTGGCCTGATGCTGTCTGATCATGAGACCAAATATCTGTGCAGGTTCCTTCAAAGTTTAAGTATTACAGACTGTGCAAGTGAAAATGGATGGTCAAGTAATTCAGACATTGCAGTTTTTACTAGAGGGGAGGGCAACAGTATCTCTACATTGTAAGCTGCAAAGCATAAGTGGAGAAACAAGCCATTTAATTAGGAAAAAATAGCATAAGAATAACCTTGTTATTTCTAGAATGATTGCAATAAAATGCAATACATTTCTTTTTATTTTTTTATTTAATTTAGCCTTATTTTCCCTGATGGCTTCCTGTAGCTAATTGATTAGCAGGAGGATAGCAAGGCATAGGCTACACTACATTTGACAAAAATAAATAAATAAATACGTTGGGCACAAATCATTTTCTAAGATAATAACATAACAGTAGATTTAAAAAAAATGAATTCTGGACTTCCCTTTGCAAAGCAGTGAAAAAAAATAAAAAAATACGCATGCGCAACATAATTTTCCCATAAAGAGAGGAGGTAGTTATATTGAGATTAAGATTTGACCACACTGGTTTAAATAAAACTTTATTTTTATTGGGTAAAGTAAATTCACATGTTTGTAAACATTATAATCTAACTGAAAACACTGAACATGTAATAATGCATTGTATCAAATATAAAGAAGAAAGGGAGCGTTTGCAACAAAGGGTAAGAGAGGTTGGACGAGGTTGGGATTTGGAAGGGATACTAGGAACAAATGGAGATAAGGTGTGGGAAGTACAGAGAGGGATAATAGAGTTATTAATAGGCTCAGGATTGTTTAATAGAATATAGAATTTTACTTTACACTTATAATTTTATTTATTAACTTAATTTAATATCATAGAATAAAGAAAATAATTATATTATTTATCCTTTTTTTTCTTTTTTCTTCCTGGAATCCTGTTCTACATACTCCGGTACGGTAGGTGGCGGTATTCACCTAAAGTTGGTAAGTAAATCCGCCAAAAAACACAAAGAAGAAGAAGAAGAAGAATTTCCCATAATGCACAGAGGCTGTGACGCTATTCTGTTGCTCGGTGGTTGCAGTTGACTGGAGAAAAGTCAGATGCCTGGTTTGGTAGAAACAGTAAAAGCCGACTCCTCGAAACTTCCGCGTTGCCGAAATAAGGTAGGCTACGCGCAATTTCAAGTCATATAAGTAATTAGCCTTTTATTTATTGTAGTACGTGTCGTTATGCTAAGTTTCTTTAAGTTAAAGAGGGACGAGTCGCTTGCTAGCTAGCGTCTGTTTGCGAACAGTCAAAGATCAAATGTTGCTGCTCATGTCATGTCAAACGAAATGTGTTATAACGTTAGCCAACTTCGGAATAGCAAGCCATAATATGAAGAAGCTAGTAGCCTAGATATTGCATTCTAATGTACAGAAAAGGAATGGAAGTTGAGAATACTGAATTCCGACAGACGATTAAGGGAAGATAACTGAAGGCCTTTCCATTTGTGTTTTTGATTTTAAATATTACATATAACGTTAGCCATACTTTGCTCTGAGTTTTGTAGAAATGCCAACTTACTGTAATATTAGCTAATAAATCAGTGCCTTATAAGCCACATGTTATAATGACTTTTAACGCTTGTTGTTAAGCAGGTTATTGTAAGCTATAGGTATCATGAATTATTTCTTTTTTTGTTTTTGTAACGTTATAGCACAGTGGTATTGTAAACTGAAGCTAGTCTTAAGAGAGTAGATTGATAACTTGACTTTTTAAAGCCTTGCATTGTTTTGGGAAGTGTTATTTATTTAGCGTTATTTATGCTGTTGATGTTTACATTACATTACATTACATGTTTTATTATTATTGTTAATATTATTATTATTATTAGGTACACATTTTTTAAATTAACCTCTTTATAATAATAAAAATTGAACTTATTAGACAACAGGCGATCATTGAATGACTGGAGGCTGGAGGTCAATGGAGTTTCACTAAACGTGTTATTTCCAGGAAATCAAGTCTCCTTTTTTAGATTATGCATGGCTAGGTTGTCAGGGCCCAGTACTACTGCTTACACCCCGTTATGATTTTGACAATCCAACGAAAACCAAGTTTAACCCTAGAATACACAACTTGCTAGTTAATTCTTTTGCTGTATTTTTAAAAATACCTTAATTGTATCATACAGGATGCTAGGACATCCTCAATGTACTTGTTTTTTTATGATTAAATACCATAATTTTTAAGTTTTTACTTTTAGAATAAAAGTGTTTTTGTATGTTTACCTCTAAAATGCACAACATGGGTCCAAATGGACCCGTATTAATTTCCTATGGAATTTGATGCATAGCTGAGGGTCTCTTTGTTACCTTTTTTAAATGAATTAATCTACTCATTTGATATTCAAGGTATTCATTAATTATCTTTTTTGATGATCTCAAATCATCATATTTATTTTTCCTTTCTTAGGTTTTGAATAAAAATCATATTTTTATCATTACCCCAAATTTGACAACATGGGTCATAAAGGACCTGTATTCATTTCAAATGTTATTTGAAGTATGGCTGAGTGGTTCTTTGCTATATCTCTGAGATAAATTATTTCCATTATGAATTGATACAGAAATTCATTAAATATCTTGTTTTGATCATTAAAAGTACTTTTTCCAATTTGTTACTAGATGTGAGTGTGCATGCCCGTGTGTGTGTGTGTGTGTGTGTGTGTGTGTGTGTGTGTGTGTGTGTGTGTGTGTGTGTGTGTGTGTGTGTGTGTGTGTGTGTGTGTGGCTATGCTATAGTTATTTTGTTAAAACAATTATAAATGATTTGGACACAAGAATGCTTGAAATATGTTTTGCACATATAATACACACAGTACATACAGTAACTCAGTTTTTCAAGCTCTAAACAGTAACAATATGTTTGTGTAAAAAAAAAAAAACTTAATTCATTCAGCAGCAACAGTGTGAGCTTTTCTTTGTGTTATTTTCTGTTGGCTATTCTCCTAGTGCATACACAGTTGGCTATTCTCCTAGTGCATACACAGTTGGCTATTCTCCTAGTGCATACACAGTTGGCTATTCTCCTAGTGCATGCACAGTCGTTACAGATTGCGTGTTTGGCACTGTGCTCACTGCACACTGGCCTGTTGCACTTTTCAGCAACATCTTGTCAGGATGTGGTTCTCTCTTTCTCTATTTTTTCTCTTTCTCTTTCTTCCCCCCCCTAAGGTCCTGAGCTCATTATCTGTCTATGCGATTTAAGAGGGCACCAGACTGTAAGAACTTTATTACCTTGCAGAACAGGAAGGTATATAGGGCTGTAGGGAATAATAATAATAATAATAATAATGCATGGCATTTATATAGCGCCTTTCTAGATACTCAAAGCGCTTTACAATGATGAGGGGGAAACTCGCCTCTACCACCACCAATGTGTAGCACCCACCTGGGTGATGCAACGGCAGCCATTTTGCGCCAGTATGCTCACCACACATCAGCTGAGATGGAGAGGGAGAGAATAATTTTTTTAGCCAATTAAACGGGGGGATGATTAGGTGGCAGATTGAATGAGCCTGGGTTGGGAGTTTAGCCAGGACACCGGGGAAACCCCTACTCTTTACGATAAGTGTCATGGGATCTTTAATGACCGCAGTGAGTCAGGACCTCGGTTTAACGTCTCATCCGAAAGATGGCATCTCCTACAGCACAGTGTCCCCATCACTGCACTGGGGCATTGGGGTTTATTTCACCAGAGGGAAGACTGCCCCCTACTGGCCCACCAACACCACTTCCAGCAGCAACTTAGTTTTCCCCAGAGGTCTCCCATCCAAGTACTAACCAAGCCCACAACCTGCTTAGCTTCAGCCATTCAGCAGGCGCAGATTGCATAGTGGTATGGCTGCTGGCAATGACCACGTACGAGTCTGATCGCAGTGAGCAAGATGATCAGTAACATAATCTCTCAATCATCAGGGTCCGTACGCGAGGCACCAAAAATATAGGGGACATACCTCTATTTATACACGGGGCGTCACTTATGTACTGCGATACGCCACTACCATCCTTATACAACTGGTGGCATGGTTTTGTATTATAAATCTGTCATGAAATTTATATATTATTCTCAAAAGAGAATATACTAACTAAAAATGGGTAACTTGAATTAATAATTAAATTAATTACCAATAAAATGACACATTAATAATTGTCTTAGCAAAATCACAATATTATGTACTCAGTTGTTACCGAGTTAATATAAATGATCCAGATAGAAGGTGAAGGCATTTTGGGGAATCCCTGCGATTAGCATTGGCTGATTCAGTTCAACACAAGAGCAACATTAATACAGGCAATCTTGGATAAATGTAATAGTTTATTGAACACAAACAAAGTACCAAACAGAGCAAGGCACGATTCACTACTATAATGTACAACAAACTGTGTGTGCGCATGTGCATGTGTCGCGTTGGGCGTGTGAGGAATTTCCATGTTCTCCTGCGTGTGGGGTTGCCACAGACACGTGTTCAGTGAGAACAAAGAAACTGAGATGGAGGGAGGTTTGAAACTAGCTTTTGCTGGAGCTAGCTAATGGCGGCGCATGAGCCATACCATACACCTAGGGGATAGCCGTAAGCTTAAATGCATGTGCGTTGAGATCACCGTGCAGTGATTACGACTGGTTAGTGTTTAAAGATAGATCGCACCTAACGCAGCACGGTGGATGGCATAAAACCATCCAAAGTAAAACGGTAACACAAAACTTTTACAGAACACATTACCCTTTCAATAGCAGTTACATACATCCAGTCAAACATGTTTCTTTTGCTAACTAATATGCTATTGCCCATGTTACAGCCTTACTTGAATTAAAGTCCGTTAAATAGGTTCCTCCGTTGGATCGCACACTCACAATGAAAAGGGGAAATCCGGTTGCCCTGATCCAGTGTTGGCGAGTTCACGCAGCCTTCTGTACGCTTCCGAGTCACTGGCATCACAAGCTCTTTGCTAAGCTCATGGTGAGGTTTCCATTGAAGCCAAATTCCCTGCTGTACCGCTCCGTGGATTTACATGGTTCTATCAAGGGTGGAATACCTGCTTTGTTTTGCCCAAGAGGCTGGCGCAACCTCATCGATGTTGCCGCGCTGAATGCCTACGCCATTCATCAAGGAGCTTAGCGAAGGGCTTGTGATGCCACTGATTGGGAAGCGTGCAGAAGGCTGCCCCGAGCTCCAAAGGCATGTGAAGGAGGCAATGGCAAGATTCGGGGTGATGCCAGCCAGTACCCAGTCACAAGAGGAGAACACCAGACAGGGCAAGAGGAAGAGGTGTAAGCTCTGCCCAACTGCTACTGACCATAAAACAAGATGTTGCTGTGAAAAGTGCAACAGGCCAGTGTGCAGTGAGCACAGCGCCAAACACACAATCTGTAACGACTGTGTATGCACTAGGAGAATAGCGAACAGAAAATAAAACAAAGAAAAGCTCACACTGTTGCTGTTGAATTAATTAAGTTGTGAACAGAGTTGTTTTTTTTAACAAGCATATTGTTACTGTTTAGAGCTTGGAAAGCTGAGTTACTGTATGTACTGTGTATGATATGTGCTGAAAATGAACAACAGAACATATTTTAAGCATTCTTGTGTTTCCAAATCATTTATAATTGTTTTAACAAAATAACAAGCATAGCCACACACACACACACACGCACACACCAGGGACACACACTTGAGCATGGGCATGCACACACACATCTAGAAACAAATGGGAAAAAGTACTTTTAATGATCAAAACAAGATATTTAATGAATTTCTGTATCATTACATAATGAAAATAATTTATCTCAGAGATATAGCAAAGAACCACTCAGCCATAAATAAAATAACATTGGGAATTAATACGGGTCTTTTATGACCCATGTCGTCAAATTTGGAGTAGTAATGCAAATATGATTTTTATTCAAAACCTAAGAAAGGAAAAATAAATATGATGATTTGTGATAATCAAAAACAAGATAATTAATGAATACCTTGAATATCAAATGAGTGGATTAATTAATTAAAAAGAGGTAACAAAGAGACCCTCAGCTATGCATAAAATTCCATAGGAAATTAATACGGGTCCATTTTGGCCCATGTCGTGCATTCTAGGGGTATTCAATATGTTGTGCATTCTAGGGTTAAATTCGGCTAGCGCCGGTCAGATGTAGCTTTAGTTGCTAAGCTAACTGAAAACACTAACGTTACTGCAAATGCCTGATCACTTCCCCTTGTGCGGACAAAAAGGAACCATAGGGAAAAGCGCCTGTTCCATATCTTGCCATATCTAAAACCTTTGGTTTAACCACTAGCCTTATCTTATGTAACTAGCAGAGAGGTTGCTGGGAACGTGTTTGACTGCCTTATCACTCGAGGGAGAAGTGAAGACTGTAAGGATGTCTCCAAGGATGGATGACGTCATGCAACTATGTTGCGAGCTGTCTGCTAACCAGCAAATGAAGGCAGCTATGAAGCATTCTGGGAGGGGTGCATTGGTGACTGGGGCAGTGGCATTCGCAGGGGGGCTGATGGGGGGTCCTCCAGGGCTTGCAGTAGGTAAGTTGAAGAGATTAAAGTGATGGTTCGCTTTCTGGAAATACATTAATACAAATATAAATACATTTCTTTGCAACCTGTTCGGACACAGGATTGAGCAATTTGCTAATTAAACACAAAAACAAATAAGATTTGTTCAAGACTTATTTTCTAAATATATAATATTTAAACAATGGCAGCGCTCTGCAATTTCTTTTTGCCGATTTGATAAGTCCGTCTAAAAGGCTTCCATGTTAGCTAATGACTCACAGAGCTGATGACTGATTCACTGGTAAAGGTATTGCAGACAGTGATTGCTTACCTAGCAAACTGTAAACACTTTGTTTAATTGAAAGCTGCTAAGCAATCAGTTGCTGTACCTAACAATCCACAGTTGTAAAGTTGTTTTTGTCCCCAGCTTCTGATGGTGTAGCACGTATGACTGCTCAGCCACTTCAGCTTGTGAGAAAGTTTCCAATAAAAAAAGAACAAATAAATAGTTACTTCATGAGATTATGTCGATATTGATGGATGTGGTTGTAACCTGCAGCCTCCGAATTCCTCATTTTTCTAAACGATGGGATTTGTTTTTGTCATTTATTTTTTGTGTTCAAGAGATTTTAAAGTAGAGCCTTGGTTGGATCTTCCCATCAGTAGATTTCCATCGTTTCTTTTAAAACGGGGCCTTGGGGAACTCTGATGATCGAATCAGAAGTCATGCTGTTGGTGAATATTAACCGATCACAAACAGAACGTGTGTGTGTGTGTACAGCAGCTCCTCGTTCTTCTCCCAAGCACTGTGACCAGAGACTGTTAAAAGCGGTCTGTCCGGTCTGTCGTCCTTTGTTCAAGAGCCACTCTTTGGTATCGGGAGGTTCTGGCACTGTGTCTAGTTGACTAGCCATGGATAGGGAGATTTTGCCTTAGGCCAGGGCCCCTTCAGTGAACCTGTTTCACTTTAACGTCAGGAGAGACGAGGCTAATAATCTGGCTACCGAGTGAAATATCTGTGACTCTGCTCAGCGCTCTTCTTCCCGTTTCTGCGGTGCAGGCGGCGCGGTTGGGGGGCTGCTGGGATGCTGGATGACCAGCGGGCAGTTCCGCCCCGTCCCACAGATCCTCTTGGAGCTGCCGCCCCAGCAGCAGCAGAAGCTCTACAACGACATCATGGGGGTGCTGGGCTCGCTCGACTGGACCGACCTTGCCCAGCTGACCGCCCTGGTGATGGGGAGTGCCACGCTCCAGCAGCAAGTGACCGCCGCTCTCCTGAGTTACGTCACCCGGGAGCTGAGAGCAGAGGTGCAGTACGGCGACTGATGCCACGCCCTACACCCACGCCTCCACCGTTCTCTCTGAAAGAGGGAACGCATCCGTATGCTACGCGGGAGGCCTAGCTTATTGGAAAAGCTCTCCTCCCAATATGAAGAACCACTGAAAAAAAAAAAAAACGAAACTGAGTATAGCCTTATTCATTTTTACTGAGCCTTCAGTTTTAAAGGATGCGTTACATTTGGACACTGGACAAGGTGACAAGGTTTACTGTGAAAATGTTTGCTTGTCGCTTAAGTGAGTTACAAGTAGATTGAACGGAAGACTTCTATGAATGAGTTTTAGTGCTGTGAAATTGGGATTGGATGAAGTCAACAAATTAAATTGTACTATGTAGGTTCATAAGTAATATTTCTTTGATGTGATTCAAATGTAAATCTCTTGAGTGCGTCGTCTCAAGAAAAATATATGTGTAGAATTTATATTTTTTAAAGTGGAACGGGTGACTAACGGGTGAGTAGGTACTAGACATGTACACCATACATGCCTACTTTTGTACGTTAACCTATATAAATGTACACTGAGCATAATCATCTATGCATTGATCAATAATTAGAGACAGATAGGCACAGTAGCACCACTTGGACAACTGGATAGTGATAAATCAATGCTTGATTAGAAATTTTTGGATGTGCCAAACAATTCAAATGGATCATCGAATGGATTGAATATTCAGTGCAATGGAATAGTTTTTCATTTTGTTGCCAATGTGTGAAATACAGTTTGCCAATGCCCTAACCAACCAAATGTTGTCAAGACACTAGCTTTTTACATTCACTGTAATGAGTTGTTGGCCATGCACACTGAGTGCCAGCAGTCTGTCTTCAGTCTACATTTAATTATTATTATTATTATTATTATTATGTACAATTAACAATAAACAAATACAATGTATGTCTGCCAGTTGATTCTCAGTTTATTTCTATGGTTTCTGCATGGATATACCGTATCTTACCAATATTGGACTTGAGTGGAACCAAAATAGAGCTGATGTACTATCCTGGTCCTGGGAAACTATCCTGCACTCTGTAGTCTGTCCTTCAAGCAAAGACACTGCAGCGTTTTACACATAACGGAATACTGAACACTTATTAGAGGTAGGATTCTGTAAAGATGTGCAATTGCAGTGTGTTTCCATTAGTAAAATTATTAATTTCTACTGTTATTTTAGGGCTGTATGATAGATTCTGGGGCCAATATTAATAACCAATATTTGATTGTTTGCCAGTGCCAATACTTCCCTGTTTTACATTCTAGCACAAAGACACAGCACATTACCGCAACCAAGTTTCCATATTCATGTAAGAAGTAGATGAGCACAAAGGAAAGGAAAAATAACATTGTATCAGCGAAATATATCAACCTGCTTGCTTTATTAAGCAGAGAGCATGGGTCTAACCAGCAACTGAGTTTGTGTGCAACTCTCCTTCTGAACTTAGCATGATCAGTGGCATGCCAAATGTGTGTCCTCTCTCGTGCATGAATATTACGTCATATGGGTGTAATCTTAGTTTATCGCTGTCAGCAGATAACGGCTTGAACTTACTGGGTTTCAGCCAGTACCGATGTGACCCAGATATTATTGTGCAACTGTAGTTGCTTCATTACTTCGGTTTTGAGATTATTTTTGCGAATACATGCACTTGATGTGGGAGGGAGGGAGGGGGGGGGGGGGGGTCTGGAACACTGCCTCAATCTTCCTTCAGCAGACCATTGAATCTTGTTTATATATTAAACTGTGCCATCAATTTTATTTTTGAAATCAAAACAACCTTAATTTTTTTGGAACGAGTACTACTTGTCAGAGAGATGTCAAATCCAGACAATTTGCAATTAACAGTCTGTGATAGTTGAGTGTGCAGAAGCACTTTAAGGCAAGTGTTGCTTATAAGAACCAGCAGTGGAAAGTGAAAGTCCCAGGACCCTTGGAGCTTATGCAGACATTGAAAGTCTTTCTCATATTTGCTTTGGGATCAACTTCCCAGATTTCTTCCGGGGCTTACCGATCAACGTATTAAGGAAATGCACAAGCGCGTGACTTTATTTGTGAGAAGCTGCTCGTGTAATGAGAAAGTGCACTCGCCATGAATGACAGCAGAACTTGACAGACTTGTTTGGACATGCGTTGTGTTATTTCTTGAGGTGCCTTATCACCTCCACTGTGCTTGAAGCAGTGTTTTGTCAATTATTTTTTAAAACCAGAATACTTATAATATGTGCAATGCAACTTGAATAAATTAAGACGGGAACTTGAGTCGGGTGCTTAAACAAAATATAATTAGTTAATCTTATTAGCTGGTTAGTTAGCCGCTTATCTAGCTGGTCACTTATGCAGTTCTACATAAGCCGTGATTCCTTAACCCCTTTAGGGGGCGCATATTTGAGTCAACTTCGTCAAAAAGCTTTTGAGTGGGCGACTCTCACAAATGGGGGCACTTAAAATACCAGTGTAAGGTGCAATTTCACTGTTCAATCTGGCCAGACCTTATATGGACAAACAAAGGGAATTGTGGAATGTGGAAGGCCTGCTCAAGCTTGCCTTTAAGGGAAATCCAAAAGGGACATTTGGGGAGAATCTGCTTAACAGTTCTGGTACCATAGTCTTCTCGTACGAGCATTTTGGGCAAACATCATTCTTCTCTTTGTGTTCCTTTTTGTCTTCGTATGTTGGAGTGTATGTATTTTTTCTTAGTATAGAATAGCATTCTTTGATTGTCTTGTCTTGAAAATTCATTTTGTCAATCTTCATTCATAATCTACACTTCCTAACCATTATCATATGTAAACTGATTGATATTCTCAATAAAACTTTATTTTTTATATTTTTTATATTACAATCTACTTCCTCACTAGTTTAGAAAGAGTTTCGCAGGATTTATTTCGCACACTGCTTGCAAAGTGAGGGGACAGGACACATAGTAGACAGGGGTCTGAGTGGACAGGGGACAGTGGACAGGGATCGTATTCGGTCACGGCCATAGTCTGAAATGGACTCCATTGACTCGCAACACATAATTAGTCATTGAGCACTCACCTTAAGCGGCAGCATTTAGCTGATAGCAAAGCAGTGTTATTCAGTGGCTGAACAGTTCACTATTCTGGATTGTTCCTTCCTGCTGATGTAGCATACCAATGGCTACCACGCCTCTTTTCCCCCCTGCAACAAAGCTTCACCTCATCCCAAATTTGTGGTGGCTGTTCGTACAATTCAAAGAAAAAAAACTTTGGCACAGAGATTGCAGTTCTCTGTATCAAACCCCCCCCATCATAAAGTATCCAGTACGTGATCCCAGTACAGTTCTCTGCAAAATTTGGATTTGGCAGGTGCGTGGACCCTTTCAATGCCATGGAAACGGAGAGAGGCAACTTTGTGGGAGCCCCTAATAATTGGCAACAAGATATAATTATTTTATGTTTACTGAGTCTTTGTTTGAATTTAATAATAATAATAATAATAATAATAATAATAAACTTTATTTGTATAGCACCTTTCATACATAAAATGCAGTCCAAAGTGCTTCACAACAATAAAAACAAAATACCGAACAAAGCAATAAAAAAAAAAAAGTCATAAAATCAACATAAAAACAGGGATAGTGTGCCATAGTTCTTGTTACTTGCTATCTGCTGTGCACAGTACATACGTATGAGACAAGCATACTATGTGCTCTTTAGCCCCTTAGCCTCTCTATGGGTGGTCTTTTTTATACTTTTGCCTGCCAGCAACTGCTGCAGGACTTTTGCCTCTCCTGAAAGGTCTTGCGCCTTACTATGCTTTGCCTCTCAGAAACCGCTAGAGGACTTTTTGCCTTTTCCTTGAGGTCTTTTGGCTCTCTTAATAGAGGACTTCGCCTTGAGACACGTAGATATTTTTTCCACGTAAAATAAATTGCAGGGACATTGTAAAATATAGTGTTGCAAATGACACCTTCATACAATAAAGTGTTCTTTTTTTGTGATCAAATATGTTTATTTATATGAAAAGTAACAGATCAGATCATACATTGCTTACATTACATTTTTTAATTAGACCCCCCCCCATCCCCTCCCCCTTCCCAACAACTGGCATGCGGCCCCTTCCCCAAAACCCCTCCCATCTCAGTACACTTCATTACTCAGAAATAAAACAAAATAAAATACAAATAATAATACAAACATAAATAAAGGTAGCAGAAGAAGCAATAAAGTGGTTTCTGAAAGATTTTGATGTGGTGAAGTCCCTCCAAGGTCCAGTGAAAGAAGATAATTTTCCACTTCGGTGTTAACTAGTCTCGCGAAGGCCAGACTTTGTGATAGTCACCCACTTGATACAAATGGTACGGCGCTCTCCAGTAAAACAGTCCATCACACCGAAGAAATGTTGTGAACTTCAAAAACTTTCTTCAATCCAGCGTTAAGCTCTTAGTCTTGGTCCGAAACATTCATTGTTCTTGATGGATTCGCGGCATTCGCTAGCTACCGATTCGTTAGCACAAGTTGTTTCACGGCGGACTGATAAAACCCAATGTACCGCATCGTACCGGAACTACACACACACTCCTGTGATTGACAGTGCTGCTAGCCAATGAGTTGCTGACTGTCAGATTCCCACAGTCCGACCCAGCTTATGCAAGCCTATGCATCAGATGCTGCGTACGAAGTGAGTCAAAGCGGCTGAGGCTGAGACTAGGCTATAACCTATACCAACCCTACTGTACAGCATTCTGGTTCACAGACCAGGGGATATACTACAAAGCAGGATTACTTAGCTGGATAACTACACTGAGTAAAACCAGGAACAGTTCTTTTTACTACAGTCCGTGTTCCAGATCTGGGATGGTCCCGGGTTTTACTCAGTACAGTTAACCTGCTAACTAAGTAATCCTGCTTCGGAGTATACCCCTAGGTTCTTGTACAGTGGATTTCTTTCATCTTGTTAACATGAGTAGATTCCTGTGCAAATAGATGCCAGTAAGCTGTTGCCAAATATCTGTTATAACCTTGACCTATCATGATGTTCTAGTAGGTGGCTAGATCCAACTGTAGTACATAGGGTATAACACAAACCGGTAGAGTTCAAACAAACTGTGTACAGAATGGTGTCCGCAGACATGATGCTGGCATCAGAGGAGCTTAGTAATATAATTTGTTAAGACCTAGGCTAGTGAGTTAGACCGTGTTCACTAAACTTGCAAGCACTTAATCGATGGAGGGTATGGAGCAACATTCAAATCTGGTGAACTACTTGAGTTGGAACTCCATGCATCCATTTAGCATTACGATGGCATCAGACTATGTTGTGTTTGTCATGTGGGTTCAGGATGTCATGGTTTTTAACCCTTTTCCCTATGCGGTCGTTTTCCTTGGTGGCCACGCGAGGGCGCTGCTCTTTTGTTGGATGCTTGCTCCATCCTGCTTGGATTGCGGAGCTTCTGTTATCGCCCACACCTGTGCGTGATCACCTGGAGAGATATTTAAGCCTCCCGTTTCCTTTGTTCGGGGCTTCGACATTGTTTGTTCATTGTTTTGTACTGTGGTGTTTTTGTTGGCTGTGAGTTACTCGTACCATTTGGGCTACTTGCCTATTTTAACGTCTCTTTGTTGAGGCAGGGCTTATTTCTTGCTGGCTTGGTAGTTACTTATCTCGTAGAAGTTTGGGACCGTACATCTCTGCTCTATTTCGCCTTTTTTGTGCTTTTTCTCCGTGTATGGAG
This sequence comes from Synaphobranchus kaupii, assembly GCA_029718625.1. Taxonomy (NCBI): domain Eukaryota; kingdom Metazoa; phylum Chordata; class Actinopteri; order Anguilliformes; family Synaphobranchidae; genus Synaphobranchus; species Synaphobranchus kaupii. The sequence continues at coordinate 12,481,473 of CM056391.1, forward strand.
ATTTGGGCGATTCTGTTCGGAACTGTAGTTCTGTTCGCCCTTCGGTGCATGTCGTCTCATAGGGAGATTGGGCTTTTCGCTTCTACTTAGTTCTTAGCTCGTAGAAGTATAGAGTAGCTGTTCTTTGTTCCATTATCGCCTGTTAAGGGTTCTTACAGAGAGTCCTGGCGTTTGCTTCTACTCATTTCCGTGTTACTGTGAGCCAGTGAGTAGCTTTGGTACGTTTATTCCCTGTTTTGTCTCCTTCTCGTGGACTACGTTCCCCTTTGTTGTGAGTCAGGGTTTTTGTTTAAATTGAGAGACTGTCGTGCTATTTTTGCGTTGGTCTTTGTTGCAGCTGTCCTCCGTCCTTTTTACCTACGGGACGATTTTGTTCGGAACTATTGTTCTGTTCGTTTTCCGGGTATGTTTCTCCTTGTGTGGAGTTTGGGCGAGGTTGTGGACATGTTTGTGTGTGACTGCGCGTAGCATGGGAACGTTAGCTCTGTTCCTTCGCTTCGTTACATATTCTTTTACTGAGAGGCTAGGGCGGTTGTTTCAATTTAAGCTTGCGTTAGTCTATGGATAGTAAAGTTATGGGACGACGGTGCTCCGTCGGCTCACCTGTAAAATGTTTCTCTCCTGGGAGATCGGGTGTTTACCCCTTTGTTTTCTGCATTTGACTGCGAGCCTATTAATCTCGCCATGGAACGTTAAATCTCTGTTCCTGTTCGCCTCGTTATATTCCTCATCATAGAGAGGCAGGGCGTGTATTTTCAATTAATCTCGCTTTGGTCTAGCCGGTAAATTTCCGGTGCTGCCTGTCCTGTTCGTTCCTTTCGGTGCCTTTCTCCTTGCATGGGAGTTTGACAATTTTTGTTCGGAACTGCTGTTTCGTCTTATGGTGCATGTCTTCCTATAGGGAAGATTGGGCGATGTTGTGGACACGTTTGTGTGTGACCGCGAGTCTGAGAGTAGCCTGGGAACGTTGGATCTGTTCCTTTCGCCTCCTCATACTATCGTATTATTTTGCAGTGTTTGTTGTCTGTGTTTTATGTTTGTCTTTACGCTACTCGCCCGTTCTTATGTGTCTCGTTACCGAGACAGGGCGCGTATTATTAATGGCTGTTCAGTATCCTGTCCTTGCGCTCTTGGCGTGTGACAGTGAGCCGGTTAGTAGCGTCTGTTGTGTTGTTCGTTGTCTTGTCTCCTCCCTTATCTGCGGGGTATCGCGCCTTAGTGGCCTTAGGGCTTAATGAATCCCCTTGCTGCGTTTGGCCCCTCACACGTCACGCCCCATTACACATGGAGGTTAAAAACTGCATTACATTGCAGTGATCTAGCCGATGCTCTGTTCCAGAGTTTCTTAGAATATCGCAGAAACAGAAGTGCATTCACCTGATTAAAAAGAGCCATAGTGCCAGACCTGGCAGCATTCCCGGGCTAGCAAGTAAGGATGAAACCTCGATAAAGCACCCATGCAAGGTAACTGTGCTAACCAGTAACCAACAATCTACAGTATGTAGAGATTCTAAAATATATACATTGTGAATGGGAGAGACCCAGATAGCAAGCGAACGTTGAATCGACGTAGATTCAATGTGGAATTCCGACGTTGATTCAACATCAATTTGCTCATCGAGATCACGTTGAATCAATGTCAGAATACCGACAAATATTGAATAATCAAGGTTAAATATTTACATGATATTTAAAAGTTTTAATGTTTGTTGCCATCACTGACTCACTCCATTAGCTTTCAACGTGATTTCGATGAGCAAATTGATGTTGAATCCACGTCGGAATTCCGCATTTAATCTACGTCGATTCAACGTTCGCTTGCTATCTGGGTAATTAAAGGGAGAAAGTTGCGCACCTCTACTGGGGAACGGGGATGAGTGCAGACACCAACCATACAGCATGGAGAGTGTATTCTTAATACCTGCACCTTGCAGACAGATATGCATTAAGGGAGGTTGTAAATTAATGATGAATGGTCTGCTCCGCATTCATGAAAGAGTGATTTTGAATTTAAAAAATATTATGTTCAAACTTTATTTGCATAGCCACCAGAGCGTGTGAGCGGAGTTGAGCGAAACACTAGTTTTGAATCAAATTATTTCAATAATCTGGACAGCTCATGCTATTTCTTCACCACAACAGGAAAAGATGATAGCCGATAGCCTAAACAAATGTGATTGTTACCAATATTCAACAAAGGGATTAGTATCCACAAATTATGGAAAGTTTCTATTTTAGATTTATATAACAAGGAATACAACAAAAATACTCAAATGTGTGTGTAATGCACACGTTGCCTAAAGAAAAAACTGTGTTATAGCCTAATTATAGGGACAATTACTGAAGGAAAACAGAAAAATAGTAGGCTAACTAGGTTATCACCCTTATGCATTTAGGACATGGGAAAGGAAGGAATCATGGCGACAGTGAACTTTGTCCAATAATAGCCTGCTTTAATGAATAAAATCACAACAGGTGGTCAAAGTGGGGATTTGAACATTTATAGCCACAATGTAACATAATAGCCACAATGTAAAATATAATTCACACCACCATTACATAAAAAATACCCCTTGGCTGCACTAAAAATTTTGCCATTAATCAGAAAGGATCTTAACCAGTTTACATCGAAATCAATGGCTTGCAGAACACCAAATTCTAAATTCCCAACCTCGCTTTTTCCCTCTGCTACCTAATCGTCCCCCCAGTTTATTGTCTTTATTGGTTTTAAATTTCATTCCAATAAAAACATTTCATTACAATCTACAGTTTTTCATTTCACATTTTAAAAACATTCTTTATCGGGGGGGGAGTTTTATTTCCCGTCCCTTTTTAATTTTACATTTAAAATAGACTTACAACATTCAAGACACCACAATAAGAAACATCACATTCAAACGAAATATCACTAAAACAAAAGAAAAAGACTCGAAGACACTGAAATGAAAAGGAAAGACATGCGCTCCCGGGTTATTGGGCGGGCAATAGTTCTCTCTCTTCCTTTGGGATGGAGGGGGGTGGACTAGATGATCAGTTCTTTCCAATGGTCCACCCCCCATTTCTCTCTCGCCAGACACTTGTCCTTCACAAAATCAACCATAACGCCATCTTGGAGGAGGTTGTGCGCCCGACCAGGTCTACAGTTGTTTTTTGATAGACCTTGATGTTCCTCGCCTCCCACAGGACCTGCTTCACAGTATTTACGATCCTCCACTGACGCTGGAGCTCCGGTGTTCTGCATCCTCCACGGGGGCCGTAGAGGACGCTCTCAGCAGTCAGGGAGGACCTCGGCAGCAACCTGTTACGGGAGACAGAAGAAACAACAAGGCCCCAGACCCGTCTGGCCACAGAGCACTCCCAGAACAGATGGTAGATGTGTTCTGAGTCAGTGCATCCGTGGGGGCAGCGCTCAGTTAGGGCCAAGTGCCGCTTGAACATAAATGACCTGGTGGGGAGACACATGAGGGCAGACATCCAGGCAATGTCCTTTTGCTTGTTACTTATACATTTATTTAGGACATTTGACCAGATTATAGACGGGTCCAGGGTCGTGCTGCCCCTCGGGAGTGTCATGGTCTTCTTTGATCTTAAATGAGCCATGATTATTTTATAGCTCCACGAGGTCAGCCCAGCCCTGGGCAATCCTGCCCCAAAAGCAAAGTCCCTCAGGGCTCGATATACATATGGGGGGTCCCAGCTGTACGGTATGGTGAGGTCCAGCGCGCACAGGCCCATCGTCCTCAGGAAGGGAGTGGCATAGTACCTAGCAAAGGCACCAGAGGCCTTCTCGACCTTCCGAGTGTTCTGGACCAGTGTGGCCAGACCCTGCACCAAAACGATGTTGACAATGTCTGGAACCCCCCTGCCCCTATTCCGCTCTTCCTTGAGGAGGGTAGCTCTTTTCAACTTTTCCATGGTGCTCCCCCAGACAAAGCGAAAGGCCATTGTAGTAATGAGTTTAGTAGTGGCCTTGTCTGGGGGAAACACCCTCCCCAAGTAGAGGAAAATGGGAAGGACTATTGCCTTCAGGACCAGGATCTTACCCGTCTGAGTCAGAGGCCGCACGCTCCAGCTCAGGAGTTTAACCTAGACGTGGCGGAGGGTTCCCTCCCAGCTCAGCCTTCCTTCGCTGTCTGACTGGAAGGTCACCCCCAGGAGCTTGATATTATCTCTGCGTACAGGGAAAGAAACGGTTAGTGGCTCACTCCAATGCCGAGACAGAAACAGTTCACTCTTGTCCCTATTGACTAGGGCGCCAGTGGCTGCACATAAGTCATCCAGCACCTTCGTCCCCCAGTTTAATTGGCAACAAATTGTTCTCTCCCTCTCCATCTGGTGAGCATACTGGTGAAAAATGGCTGCCGTTGCATCATCCAGGTGAGTGCTGTACATTGGTGGTGGTTGAGGCGAGTCCCCCCTCATCATTGTAAAGTGCTTTGAGTGTGAGAAAGACGCTATATAAATGCCAGGCATTATTATTATTAATTATTCATGTCCACCAGAGGGAGCCAAATTGTCCATGTCCACCAGAGGGAGCTATTCTGACTAATTGACTGAGTACCCATAATGCATTTCATCTACTATCGCACATCTGTGAATGTGTGCATATTTCGATTGACACCGTTTACTCTCAATGCTTTTTATGTGCTAACACAATGTTTTGTGTATATAAATATATGTGTCAACATGCCATGCAAATGCTTTGTAAGTATGTCTGTTTAGAACCAGATAAGTAACTAAATAAGTAACTAAAGAGTCAAAAAGAAGTTCAAATGAATCAGCAAACAGGTTTATTTCTGGGTACCTAATGTTTGTGTTTTCCAATTAATCCATTCTGATTACCCACAATGCATTTCATGTATTATTGCAAACCATGAATGTAAGAGTATGGTATTTGATGTACGTAGTAACAAGGCAAATTGCACTGATCACCTGGTTTGCTCCTTTTTTGGGGACACATTAAATGCATAATCAAAATGAGATACATATATTTTTGTGGAATTCTTTATTTAAGAAAACAAGGATATTCCCTGTTTTGCACATTTACTTAAAATGATTTATTTTATTTGAAAATGACAATCTTTTTAAGCAACTCTAAAATATGCTATTTCTAGAGTAAGTCATTTGGTTTAAATAAATAAGCAAAGTAGGGAATATCCTTATTTATAAAATTAAATTCCCCAAAAATATGCCTGTCTACTTTTGGTTACACATTGTCCCCTAAAAAGGAGCCAACCAGGTACACCGCGGGATTGGCCTTCTTTCTACATCCATAAAATACATACTGTCAGAATCGGTGATTTCTTTTCAGGGTTGCCAGATGCTTAAATCTGGGTAGTTTTGGATGGCAGACCTGGCCTAACCGAAACAAAAACCCAGGGACGCCAGATCGAAAAATCCCCCATTTGAGGGGGAAAAACTCCCAAAGATCCCTTGTTTGGGGGAATTTTTAAAGAAAACTTTTCTAAAATCTGGCAACCCTGAAAATGTATGCTTCAATTAATTCTCATTAAAAAGTTCAGATTACCCACAGTGTAGTTTGTGTATTATAAAATGCAGGCAAGTTTTATCAGCAGCCGTACCACCATGCAATCTGCTCCTGCTGAATGGCTGAAGCTAAGCAGGTGTGGGCTTGGTTAGAATTTGGATGGGAGACCTGAGTTGTTGCTGGAACTGATGTTGGTGGGCCAGTAGAGGGCAATCATCTCTTTAGTCAAATCTTCCCTTTGGTCAAATATGCCCCAATAGAGTGATCACCCTCAAACACATCAAGGCCACTGTGGCATAACGGTAGAGTCTTGGTCTCTGGAAGGTGAGCTTGAGGGTTCAAACCTCATTTTTTATCTTTATTCCTCATATTTTTATGATCTCAGCTTCTTCACTCCACTTCAGAGCTCACAAAACAGCTAAGGATACTTTGGCACAACGGTATTGTCTTTGTCTGTGGACACAGCACTTCAGGGTTCAAACCTCACTCTTCACCTACATTTCTGTGGTTTCATTTTCTGTCCAAGATTGTGGCGAGAATTCAATAAAATTCAATAAACTTTAATTGTCCCCGTAGGGCAATTGAAATGGCAGCAAAAGCACATAGGTACATAAAGGTATAAAAAACAACAGAAGGGACAGGCTTTTTGAATGTCTTCTCCTCTCTTTTTGCATCTTCATGAATTCACTGCAGGAAAACCCAACAAAGAAATGTAAGTTACAGTGGCTCAAAGGAATGGTTCTGGTTTAGCAACGCCAAGGTCTGGGGTTCAATCCCCATTCAGGTTTGCACAACTTTTGTCCATTGTACCATAGTGCCATTTAAGTTTGTAGAAAAACAAACCACAAATGCGAAGGACTCCGTGGCGTAGGAGGTTGGACCGCACTTCACGTGGGTAGAGGTTGCTGGTTCGATTCCCTGAGTGCCACACCTGAGCAATGTTGGTGGTCCTCAAGGGTGGGGGAGTTGTATGGATGCGGTGGTCCCCAAGGGTGGGGGAGTTGTATGGATGCGGTGGTCCCCAAGGGTGGGGGAGTTGTATGGATGCGGTGGTCCCCAAGGGTGGGGGAGTGGTATGGATGCGGTGGTCCCCAAGGGTGGGGGAGTTGTATGGATGCGGTGGTCCCCAAGGGTGGGGGAGTTGTATGGATGCGGTGGTCCCCAAGGGTGGGGGAGTTGTATGGATGCGGTGGTCCCCAAGGGTGGGGGAGTGGTATGGATGCGGTGGTCCCCAAGGGTGGGGGAGTTGTATGAATGGGGTGTGAATGAAGGGGAAGTGGCGGTTGTGGCCCCCCCTGAAAGTTGGGAGCAAAACACAGGGGGGTTATGCAACTTTTTTGGAGCACAAACTTTTTGGCTGTAAGGCGAAAAAGTTGAGAATTCGGCCAGGCCCCACCCTCCATTAGTGCATTACTACAGACAGTATCACATACAACTATAATCAAATGAGTTTGTTTTAGTTAAAACAAATTGATTTGATTGCATAGAAGTATGTAAGACTGTAAGTAGTAATACACTAATCTACACCAAATGTGGTGCATAAAAACAAAAAGAAAGCAAAACTCATACTTACACAGCTCCTCCGTCTGGGGACTTCCTGCTTCTCCTCCGCATGGTCAGCTCATCTGTTAGACGCCCACAGTGCTTCCCTGATGCATATGCCTTGGTGCTGGGTAGCGTACCTATGGATTGGATTTCAGGACATGGTACTGGTACACACACTGGGCTGAATGACAAATGTCTTGGGACTTAGGTCGAGCATATGAGCAACACAGAGCTCTTAGGTCGGCACAGATTTCAGAGGTTTTGGGTCATGGATCCACCCAGGGCAGATTCCAGACGGTCTTAAGGCTTGTTGCAGCTGCTGGTCGCACTCTGAGGCCTTAAGACTTGTATCTGCCGTAAATTCTCGAGACCTGTAACGGGCCTAGTTCTTGACATGGATTCTGATACTACAATTCACAAGTGTTGAGATATGAACCAGGCCAAAGTCGTGACAACGAGGCCCTGGGACCTGAGTCTGAGACATAAAATATACATACCACTGCACCTGGGACACCGGCACACTTCAGAACGTACGCACTGGGTTTGCACACAGATGAACCGGGGCCACAATTGCTTGCGGGGCTGCAGAAAAGCTGGAGAGTGAAAAAGAGAGGTTGAAACATGTTTAAAATCACCAATATCTGTTAGCATAAATTATGCGGGGAAAACACATGAGAAGCTGTGACTTGGATTATTATTTCTTCATATATTTATAAATATGCACAGTGAAAATGGTGATGGTTAAATCCCCCCATGAAGTTTAATTAGAGTTTGAAGTTGGCCATCTCATATCCTTGTTTATAACAGTATAACAGTAGTACCACATTTTGACCACAAGATGGTGCCATTTTAACAGATAGTTGAAATGGCACCATCTTGTGGTCAAAATGTGGTAGTACTATGTGAAATACAAGGATATCAGATTTATATCACATATAGTACTACCACATTTTGACCACAAGATGGTGCCATTTCAACTATCTGTTAAAATGGCACCATCTTGTGGTCAAAATGTGGTAGTACTGTTATATACAAGTATATGAGATGGCCAACTTCAAACTCTAATTAAACTTCATGGGGGGATTTAACGTCACCATTTTCACTGTGCATATTTATGAAAGGATGTGCAAACTTTCTATAGCCAGTATGTACTTACATAGGACCACATGTACTTATAAATCTGAAATATTTTGACATCTGGAATAACACCTGATATGACAGAAAAATACAAAAAGAAAACAGCCAAGGCAGAAAGCTAGCTATTGCTGCTGTTAACTAAAGTGGATCATCGTAAACTTGATTACTAACCTAGTTATATAAATCTGAGGGACAGTCATAAAAAGCAAACATATCTATCATCATATTTAGTGAGCTAGACTGATAGTGGCTTATGAGAAAGAATGAATAAAGCATCTTGCTCCAGACAAGAAGTCCATGCAGTCGAGTCAAGGTAAATGTATTCATAGGTGTGGAAAAAACTCAACATCCATACCATTGTTACTGTAATTGTAAATTATGAGTGTTTAAATTGGAAGTTACGCAGTGTTGCATTTTACTAGTGAACTTACTCAAAATAATCCGATTTTTTTTTCTAGGTTAAAATAATTTGACAGATAACTAGCAACAAGATACATGTATAATGGAGTATAATGTTACTTTGTAAATGGTAACCATATAAAAAGACTTTCGGTATATTTAGCAACGTGACAAGCCATAAAACGGGGGGGGGGGGGGGGGCGCGTCAAGTTGCATGCCTGCTTAAACGATCTTGCTAACATTAGCTGGCTTGTTCATTCAATGGTCCCTGTCTAGCTAGTGTTCTCTACAAAGCCAGCTAACTAGTTCCATTTATCGATGCAAGCTTGGCTAAATATATGGATATATAATTAGGTATCACACGCGAAGCATACGAAGTGCTATTTTCAAAAGTTGGAGTTAGCTGGTAGACATTACATAGTTAACTTTGTCTTGCTACAAAATAAGTAATTACCTTTCTGTAGCACTGTACGGTGGAAGAATGTTTACGAGTTGCAGATGTACACCACATGGCCTTTCGACAATGGTTTATTCGGGAAATGAAGTCAAAGGTCTCGTCGGCTTCAGTAATCGCGTCTTGTTATTGACAACATATCCCATAAGCGCTTTCAAAAAAACATAATAACATTGCGTCACGGTTGATCAAACCATGTTAACTGGAGTTTCATTTTGGCTGTGTCCGAATACGACCCCTACACACTTTTGGGTACGCGTCCACTTCGTCAAAAAAGCTTTTGAGTGTGCGATTTTTCTCACAAATGGGGGCACTTAAATTACCAAAACGAACCCCTTATTTCCGGGGTGTTGTTGAGGGAATTCAGGAGCACACTCGCCTGCAGAATTGTGCACTCATCCAACAATTTCAGCAAGTAACCCGGAAGTAAAAACGTAATATACATAGAGCGTTTATTCGCATAACTATGGCAGAGATTACTGACTATGGTACAAGAGTGAGTCATATCCACAGAACTATATGTCAGTTAATGTTCCTGATATTTAAGCAGTTGATTCCTATTCGATCGTATGTTGCTATCAGCTAATTTAGCAGCTTAGCAAGCAGTTCTGTAGGCTATCGTGCTGTGTGTGTTAACGTTAATAAACTTTTAGCGCAAAACTGTGTTGTCCATATGACTTTGAATGTATGGTTTGAATGTTTGAAAGCAAAGATTGCAGTGAACAATGTTGGAAATTGAAATTGTGATTACTATGCTATAGGAAATTTCATCCATAGGTTACTTTGTGCATTGTTAATTGGAAACGCGAACACAGAAAGGCTTGCTGTCGGTTACTGCATCCAAATGCAGCTCGTTTTCGTTCGTTTTCCAACCTTGTTGGGGGGGAAAAAACTCCCCCATTAAATGAAACAAAGGTTTTCACAAAGTAGCTTACATATGTTATGCTGTTGGTTTATAATTTGCCTCCTTGTCTACTTTGTGTTCATTATGTTTATATGGTTAGCTAACATGCATACACATTCTCATTAAATATTTCAGATTACCCACAGTGCAGTTTGTGTGTTATAAAATGAAGAGGCATTTTGATTGATTTTTTTTTTTGATTGAATTGATTCAACATCAATTTGCTCATCGAGATCACGTTGTCAGAATACCGACAAATATTGAATAATCAAGGTTAAATATTTACATGATATTTAAAAGTTTTAATGTTTGTTGCCATCACTGACTCACTCCATTAGCTTTCAACGTGATTTCGATGAGCAAATTGATGTTGAATCCACGTCGGAATTCCGCACTATCTGGGTAATTAAAGGGAGAAAGTTGCGCACCTCTACTGGGGAACGGGGATGAGTGCAGACACCAACCATACAGCATGGAGAGTGTATTCTTAATACCTGCACCTTGCAGACAGATATGCAGGGCGGCAGTGTAGTATAATGGTTAAGGAACTGGCCTTGTGACCGAAAGGTTGCAGGTTCGATTCCCAGATTGGACACTGCCGTTGTACCCTTGAGCAAGGTACTTAACCTGAATCACTTCAGTATCCAGCTGTCTAAATGGATAATATGTAAAAAAAAAAAAAAAAAATGCTCAAAAGTTGTGTAAGTCGCTCTGGATAAGAGCATCTGCTAAATGCCTATAATGTAATTAAGGGAGGTTGTAAATTAATGATGAATGGTCTCCTCCGCATTCATTAAAGAGTGATTTTGAATTTAAAAAATATTATGTTCAAACTTTATTTGCATAGCCACCAGAGCGTGTGAGCGGAGTTGAGCGAAACACTAGTTTTTGAATCAAATTATTTCAATAATCTGGACAGCTCATGCTATTTCTTCACCACAACAGGAAAAGATGATAGCCGATAGCCTAAACGAATGCGATTGTTACCAATATTCAACAAAGGGGATTAGTATCCACAAATTATGGAAAGTTTCTATTTTAGATTTATATAACAAGGAATACAACAAAAATACTCAAATGTATGTGTAATGCACACGTTGCCCAAAGAAAAAACTGTGTTATAGCCTAATTATAGGGACAATTACTGAAGGAAAACAGAAAAATAGTAGGCTAACTAGGTTATCACCCTTATGCATTTAGGACATGGGAAAGGAAGGAATCATGGCGACAGTGAACTTTGTCCAATAATAGCCTGCTTTAATGAATAAAATCACAACAGGTGGTCAAAGTGGGGATTTGAACATTTATAGCCACAATGTAACATAATAGCCACAATGTAAAATATAATTCACATCGCCATTAATCAGAAAGGATCTTAACCAGTTTACATCAAAATCAATGGCTTGCAGAACACCAAATTCTAAATTCCCAACCTCGCTTTTTCCATCTGCTACCTAATCGTCCCCCAGTTTAATTGGCAACAAATTGTTCTCTCCCTCTCCGTCTGGTGAGCATACTGGTGCAAAATGGCTGCCGTTGCATCATCCAGGTGAGTGCTGTACATTGGTGGTGGTTGAGGCAAGTCACCCCTCATCATTGTAAAGTGCTTTGAGTGTGAGAAAGACGCTATATAAATGCCAGGCATTATTATTATTAATTATTCATGTCCACCAGAGGGAGCCAAATTGTCCATGTCCACCAGAGGGAGCTATTCTGACTAATTGACTGAGTACCTATAATGCATTTCATCTACTATCGCACATCTGTGAATGTGTGCATATTTCGATTGACACCGTTTACTCTCAATGCTTTTTATGTGCTAACGCAATGTTTTGTGTATGTAAATATATGTGTCAACATGCCATGCAAATGCTTTGTAAGTATGTCTGTTTAGAAACAGATAAGTAACTAAATAAGTAACTAAAGAGTCAAAAAGAAGTTCAAATGAATCAGCAAACAGGTTTATTTCTGGGTACCTAATGTATGTGTTTTCCAATTAATCCATTCTGATTACCCACAATGCATTTCATGTATTATTGCAAACCATGAATGTAAGAGTATGGTATTTGAATTATATCTGAAAATGTACGCTTCAATTAATTCTCATTAAAAAGTTCAGATTACGCACAGTGCAGTTTGTGTATTGTAAAATGCAGACAAGTTTTATCAGCAGCCATACCACCATGCAATCTGCTCCTGCTGAATGGCTGAAGCTGAGCAGGTGTGGGCTTGGTTAGTATTTGGATGGGAGACCTGAGTTGTTGCTGGAAGAGATGTTGGTGGGCCAGTAGAGGGCAATCATTTCTTTAGTCAAATCTTCCCTTTGGTCAAATATGCCCCAATAGAGTGATCACCCTCAAACACATCAAGGCCACTGTGGCATAACGGTAGAGTCTTGGTCTCTGGAAGGTGAGCTTGAGGGTTCAAACCTCATTCTTTATCTTTATTCCTCATATTTTTATGATCTCAGCTTCTTCACTCCACTTCAGAGCTCACAAAACAGCTAAGGATACTTTGGCACAACGGTATTGTCTTTGTCTGTGGACACAGCACTTCAGGGTTCAAACCTCACTCTTCACCTACATTTCTGTGGTCTCATTTTCTGTCCAAGATTGTGGCGAGAATTCAATTAAATTCAATAAACTTTAATTGTCCCCGTAGGGCAATTGAAATGGCAGCAAAAGCACATAGGTACATAAAGGTATAAAAAACAACAGAAGGGACAGGCTTTTTGAATGTTCTTTCTCCTCTCTTTTTGCATCTTCATGAATTCACTGCAGGAAAACCCAACAAAGAAGTGCAAGTTACAGTGGCTCAAAGGAATGGTTCTGGTTTAGCAACGCCAAGGACGGGGGTTCAAATCCCCATTCAGGTTTGCACAACTTTTGTCCATTGTACCATTTAAGTTTGTAGAAAAAACAAAACACAAATGCAAAGGACTCCGTGGCGTAGGAGGTTGAGACCGCACTTCACGTGGGTCGATGTTGCCGGTTCGATTCCCCGAGTGCCACACCTGAGCAATGTTGGTGGTCCCCAAGGGTGGGGGTGAGTGGTATGGATGCGGTGGTCCCCAAGGGTGGGGGAGTTGTATGAATGGGGTGTGAATGAAGGGGAAGTGGCGGTTATGGCCCCCCCTGAAAGTTGGAAGCAAAACACAGGGGGTTATGCAACTTTTTTTGGAGCACAAAACTTTTTTGGCTTGTAAGGCGAAAAAAGTTGAGAATTCGGCCAGGCCCCACCCTCCATTAGTGCATTACTACAGACAGTATCACATACAACTATAATCAAATGAGTTTGTTTTAGTTAAAACAAATTGATTTGATTGCATAGAAGTATGTAAGACTGTAAGTAGTAATACACTAATCTACACCAAATGTGGTGCATAAAAACAAAAGAAAGCAAAACTCATACTTACACAGCTCCTCCGTCTGGGGACTTCCTGCTTCTCCTCCGCATGGTCAGCTCATCTGTTAGACGCCCACAGTGCTTCCTGATGCATATGCCTGTGGTGCTGGGTAGCGTACCTATGGATTGGATTTCAGGACACTGGTACTGGTACACACACTGGGCTGAATGACAAATGTCTTGGGACTTAGGTCGAGCATATGAGCAACACAGAGCTCTTAGGACGGCACAGATTTCAGAGGTTTTGGGTCATGGATCCACCCAGGGCAGATTCCAGACGGTCTTAAGGCTTGTTGCAGCTGGCTGGTCGCACTCTGAGGCCTTAAGACTTGTATCTGCCGGTAAATTCTCGAGACCTGTAACGGGCCTAGTTCTCGACATGGATTCTGATACTACAATTCACAAGTGTTGAGATATGAACCAGGCCAAAGTCGTGACAACGAGGCCCTGGGACCTGAGTCTGAGACATAAAATATACATACCACCGCACCTGGGACGCCGGCACACTTCAGAACGTACGCACTGGGTTTGCACACGGATAAACCGGGGCCACAATTGCTTGCGGGGCTGCAGAAAAGCTGGAGTGAAAAAGAGAGGTTGAAACATGTTTAAAATCACAATATCTGTTAGAATAAATTATGCGGGAAAACACATGAGAAGCTGTGACTTGGATTATTATTTCTTCATATATTTATAAATATGCACAGTGAAAATGGTGATGGTTAAATCCCCCCATGAAGTTTAATTAGAGTTTGAAGTTGACCATTCTGCATGTCCTTGTATATAACAGTACTACCAACATTTTGACCACAAGATGGTGCCATTTTAACAGATAGTTGAAATGGCACCATCTTGTGGTCAAAATGTTGGTAGTACTATATGTGATATACAATCTCATATCCCTGTATTTCACACAGTACTACCACATTTTGACCACAAGATGGTGCCATTTCAACTATCTCTTAAAATGGCACCATCTTGTGGTCAAAATGTGGTAGTACTGTTATATACAAGGATATGAGATGCGCAACTTCAACTCTAATTAAACTTCATGGGGGGGTTTTAACGTCACCATTTTTCACTGTGCATATTTATGAAAGGATGTGCAAACTTTCTATAGCCAGTATGTACTTACATAGGACCACATGTACTTATAAATCTGAAATATTTTGACATCTTGGAATAACACCTGATATGACAGAAAAATACAAAAATAAAACAGCCAAGGCAGAAAGCTAGCTATTGCTGCTGTTAACTAAAGTGGATCATCGTAACTTGCATTACTAACCTAGTTATATAAATCTGAGGGACAGTCATAAAAAGCAAACATATCTATCATCATATTTAGTGAGCTAGACTGATAGTGGCTTATGAGAAAGAATGAATAAAGCATCTTGCTCCAGACAAGAAGTCCATGCAGTCGAGTCAAGGTAAATGTATTCATAGGTGTTGGAAAAAACTCAACATCCATACCATTGTTACTGTAATTGTAAATTATGAGTGTTTAAATTGGAAGTTACGCAGTGTTGCATTTTACTAGTGAACTTACTCAAAATAATCCGATTTTTTTTTCTAGGTTTAAATAATTTGACAGATAACTAGCAACACGATACATGTATAATGGAGTATAATGTTACTTTGTAAATGGTAACCATATAAAAAGACTTTCGGTATATTTAGCAACGTGACAAGCCATACAACATTAGCTAACACATTAGCGGGGGGCGGGGGCGCGTCAAGTTGCATGCCTGCTTAAACGATCTTGCCAACATTAGCTGGCTTGTTTATTCAATGGTCCCTGTCTAGCTAGTGTTCTCTACAAAGCCAGCTAACTAGTTCAATTTATCGATGCAAGCTTTGTTAAATATATGGATATATAATTAGGTATCACACGCGAAGCATACGAAGTGCTATTTTCAAAAGTTGGAGTTAGCTGGTAGACATTACATAGTTAACTTTGTCTTGCTACAAAATAAGTAATTACCTTTCTGTAGCACTGTACGGTGGAAGAATGTTTACGAGGTCGCAGATGTACACCCACATGGCCTTTCGACAATGGTTTATTCGGGAAATGAAGTCAAAGGTCTCGTCGGCTTCAGTAATCGCGTCTTGTTATTGACAACATAGCTATCCCATAAGCGCTTTCAAAAAACATAAACATTTGCGTCACGGTTGATCAAACCCATATTAACTGGAGTTTCATTTTGGCTGTGTCACTTTTGGGTACGCATATTTGAGTCCACTTCGTCAAAAAGCTTTTGAGTGTGCGATTTTTCTCACAAATGGGGGCACTTAAATTACCAAAACGAACCCCTTATTTCCGGGGTGTTGTTGAGGGAGTTCAGGAGCACACTCACCTGCAGAATTGTGCACTCATCCAACAATTTCAGCAAGTAACGCGGAAGTAAAAACGTAATATACATAGAGCGTTTATTCGCATAACTATGGCAGAGATTCTGACTATGGTACAAGAGTGAGTCATATCCACAAAACTATATACTATATATCAGTTAATATTCCTGATATTTAAGCAGTTGATTCCTATTCGATCGTATGTTGCTATCAGCTAATTTAGCAGCTTAGCAAGCAGTTCTGTAGGCTATCGTGCTGTGTGTGTTAACGTTAATAAACTTTCAGCGCAAAACTGTGTTGTCCATATGACTTTGAATGTATGGTTTGAATGTTTGAAGGCAAAGATTGCAGTGAACAATGTTGGAAATTGAAATTGTGATTAGGCTACTTTTGAATAGGAGAGTGGGCTGTCCATTCTCCTTATTCATTTTTTATTCATGTTTATTCAGTCAGGGGGAAGCATAGAAGGTGACAGATAGAGATGTTACAGTGCAGAAAGTGTATTGGTGAACACCTCCCAGATAGCAAGCGAACGTTGAATCGACGTAGATTCAATGTGGAATTCCGACGTTGATTCAACATCAATTTGCTCATCGAGATCACGTTGTCAGAATACCGACAAATATTGAATAATCAAGGTTAAATATTTACATGATATTTAAAAGTTTTAATGTTTGTTGCCATCACTGACTCACTCCATTAGCTTTCAACGTGATTTCGATGAGCAAATTGATGTTGAATCCACGTCGATTCAACGTTCGCTTGCTATCTGGGTAATTAAAGGGAGAAAGTTGCGCACCTCTACTGGGGAACGGGGATGAGTGCAGACACCAACCATACAGCATGGAGAGTGTATTCTTAATACCTGCACCTTGCAGACAGATATGCAGTGCGGCAGTGTAGTATAATGGTTAAGGAACTGGCCTTGTAACCGAAAGGTTGCAGGTTCGATTCCCCGGTTGGACACTGCCGTTGTACCTTGAGCAAGGTACTTAACCTGAATCGCTTCAGTATACATCCAGCTGTCTGAATGGATAATATGTAAAAAAAATAAAAAATGTAAGTCACTCTGGATAAGAGCATCTGCTAAATGCCTATAATGTAATTAAGGGAGGTTGTAAATTAATGATGAATGGTCTCCTCCGCATTCATTAAAGAGTGATTTTGAATTAAAAAAATATTATGTTCAAACTTTATTTGCATAGCCACCAGAGCGTGTGAGCGGAGTTGAGCGAAACACTAGTTTTGAATCAAATTATTTCAATAATCTGGACAGCTCATGCTATTTCTTCACCACAACAGGAAAAGATGATAGCCGATAGCCTAAACGAATGCGATTGTTACCAATATTCAACAAAGGGATTAGTATCCACAAATTATGGAAAGTTTCTATTTTAGATTTATATAACAAGGAATGCAACAAAAATACTCAAATGTGTGTGTAATGCACACGTTGCCTAAAGAAAAATTGTGATTACTATGCTATAGGAAATTTCATACATAGGTTAGTTTGTGCATTGTTAATTGGAAACGCGAACACAGAAAGGTTTGCTGTCGGTTACTGCATCCGAATGCAGCTCGTTTTCGTTCGTTTTCCAACCTTGTTGGGGGGGGGGGAATTCCCGAAAATCCCCCGTTTGGGGGAATTATTAAATAATTTTTTTCTGAAATCTGGCAGCCCTGAAAATGTATCCTTCAAAGTCCCCCATTAATGAAACAAAAGTTTTCACAAAGTAGCTTACATATGTTATGCTGTTGGTTTATAATTTGCCTCCTTGTCTACTTTGTGTTCATTATGTTCATATGGTTAGCTAACATGCATACACATTCTCATTAAATATTTCAGATTACCCACAGTGCAGTTTGTGTGTTATAAAATGAAGAGACATTTTATCAGCAGCCATACCACCATGCAATCTGCTCCTGCTGAATGGCAAAAGCTAAGCAGGTGTGGGCTTGGTTAGTACTCAGATGGGAGACCTAAGTTGTGGCTGGAAGTGATGTTGGTGGGCCAGTAGAGGGCAATCCTCTCTTTAGTCAAATCTTCCCTTTGGTCAAATATGCCCCAATAGAGTGATCACCCTCAAACACATCAAGGCCACTGTGGCATAACGGTAGAGTCTTGGACTCTGGAAGGTGAGCTTGAGGGTTCAAACCTCATTCTTTATCTTTATTCCTCATAGTTTTATGATCTCAGCTTCTTCACTCCACTTCAGAGCTCACAAAACAGCTAAGGATACTTTGGCACAACGGTATTGTCTTTGTCTGTGGACACAGCACTTCAGGGTTCAAACCTCACTCTTCACCTACATTTCTGTGGTCTCATTTTCTGTCCAAGATTGTGGCGAGAATTCAATTAAATTCAATAAACTTTAATTGTCCCCGTAGGGCAATTGAAATGGCAGCAAAAGCACATAGGTACATAAAGGTATAAAAAACAACAGAAGGGACAGGCTTTTTGAATGTTCTTTCTCCTCTCTTTTTGCATCTTCATGAATTCACTGCAGGAAAACCCAACAAAGAAGTGCAAGTTACAGTGGCTCAAAGGAATGGTTCTGGTTTAGCAACGCCAAGGACGGGGGTTCAATCCCCATTCAGGTTTGCACAACTTTTGTCCATTGTACCATTGTACCATTGTGCCATTTAAGTTTGTAGAAAAACAAAACACAAATGCAAAGGACTCCGTGGCGTAGGAGGTTGGACCGCACTTCACGTGGGTCGATGTTGCCGGTTCGATTCCCCGAGTGCCACACCTGAGCAATGTTGGTGGTCCCAAGGGTGGGGGAGTGGTATGGATGCGGTGGTCCCCAAGGGTGGGGGAGTTGTATGAATGGGGTGTGAATGAAGGGGAAGTGGCGGTTGTGGCCCCCCCTGAAAGTTGGAAGCAAAACACAGGGGGGTTATGCAACTTTTTTGGAACACAAACTTTTTGGCTGTAAGGCGAAAAAGTTGAGAATTCGGCCAGGCCCCACCCTCCATTAGTGCATTACTACAGACAGTATCACATACAACTATAATCAAATGAGTTTGTTTTAGTTAAAACAAATTGATTTGATTGCATAGAAGTATGTAAGACTGTAAGTAGTAATACACTAATCTACACCAAATGTGGTGCATAAAAACAAAAAGAAAGCAAAACTCATACTTACACAGCTCCTCCGTCTGGGGACTTCCTGCTTCTCCTCCGCATGGTCAGCTCATCTGTTAGACGCCCACAGTGCTTCCCTGATGCATATGCCTTGGTGCTGGGTAGCGTACCTATGGATTGGATTTCAGGACACGGTACTGGTACACACACTGGGCTGAATGACAAATGTCTTGGGACTTAGGTCGAGCATATGAGCAACACAGAGCTCTTAGGACGGCACAGATTTCAGAGGTTTTGGGTCATGGATCCACCCAGGGCAGATTCCAGACGGTCTTAAGGCTTGTTGCAGCTGCTGGTCTCACTCTGAGGCCTTAAGACTTGTATCTGCCGTAAATTCTCGAGACCTGTAACGGGCCTAGTTCTTGACATGGATTCTGATACTACAATTCACAAGTGTTGAGATATGAACCAGGCCAAAGTCGTGACAACGAGGCCCTGGGACCTGAGTCTGAGACATAAAATATACATACCACCGCACCTGGGACGCCGGCACACTTCAGAACGTACGCACTGGGTTTGCACACGGATAAACCGGGGCCACAATTGCTTGCGGGGCTGCAGAAAAGCTGGAGTGAAAAAGAGAGGTTGAAACATGTTTAAAATCACCAATATCTGTTAGCATAAATTATGCGGGGAAAACACATGAGAAGCTGTGACTTGGATTATTATTTCTTCATATATTTATAAATATGCACAGTGAAAATGGTGATGGTTAAATCGCCCCATGAAGTTTAATTAGAGTTTGAAGTTGGCCATCTCATATCCTTGTATATAACAGTACTACCACATTTTGACCACAAGATGGTGCCATTTTAACAGATAGTTGAAATGGCACCATCTTGTGGTCAAAATGTGGTAGTGCTATGTGAAATACAAGGATACGAGATGTATATCACATATAGTACTACCACATTTTGACCACAAGATGGTGCCATTTCAACTATCTGTTAAAATGGCACCATCTTGTGGTCAAAATGTGGTAGTACTGTTATATACAAGGATATGAGATGACCGACTTCAAACTCTAATTAAACTTCATGGGGGGATTTAACGTCACCATTTTCACTGTGCATATTTATGAAAGGATGTGCAAACTTTCTATAGCCAGTATGTACTTACATATGACCACATGTACTTATAAATCTGAAATATTTTGACATCTGGAATAGCACCTGATATGACAGAAAAATACAAAAAGAAAACAGCCAAGGCAGAAAGCTAGCTATTGCTGCTGTTAACTAAAGTGGATCATCGTAAACTTGATTACTAACCTAGTTATATAAATCTGAGGGACAGTCATAAAAAGCAAACATATCTATCATCATCATATTTAGTGAGCTAGACTGATAGTGGCTTATGAGAAAGAATGAATAAAGCATCTTGCTCCAGACAAGAAGTCCATGCAGTCGAGTCAAGGTAAATGTATTCATAGGTGTGGAAAAAACTCAACATCCATACCATTGTTACTGTAATTGCAAATTACGAGTGTTTAAATAGGAAGTTACGCAGTGTTGCATTTTACTAGTGAACTTACTCAAAATAATCCGATTTTTTTTTCTAGGTTTAAATAATTTGACAGATAACTAGCAACAAGATACATGTATAATGGAGTATAATGTTACTTTGTAAATGGTAACCATATAAAAAGACTTTCGGTATATTTAGCAACGTGACAAGCCATAGAAACATTAGCTAACACATTAGCGGGGCGGGGCGCGTCAAGTTGCATGCCTGCTTAAACGATCTTGCTAACATTAGCTGGCTTGTTCATTCAATGGTCCCTGTCTAGCTAGTGTTCTCTACAAAGCCAGCTAACTAGTTCCATTTATCGATGCAAGCTTGGTTAAATAAATTACCAAAACGAACCCCTTATTTCCGGGGTGTTGTTGAGGGAATTCAGGAGCACACTCACCTGCAGAATTGTGCACTCATCCAACAATTTCAGCAAGTAACCCGGAAGTAAAAACGTAATATACATAGAGCGTTTATTCGCATAACTATGGCAGATATTCTGACTATGGTACAAGAGTGAGTCATATCCACAGAACTATATACTATATGTCAGTTAATATTCCTGATATTTAAGCAGTTGATTCCTATTCGATCGTATGTTGCTATCAGCTAATTTAGCAGCTTAGCAAGCAGTTCTGTAGGCTATCGTGCTCTGTGTGTTAACGTTAATAAACTTTTAGCGCAAAACTGTGTTGTCCATATGACTTTGAATGTATGGTTTGAATGTTTGAAAGCAAAGGTTGCAGTGAACAATGTTGGAAATTGAAATTGTGATTACTTTTGAATAGGAGAGTGGGCTGTCCATTCTTCTTATTAATTTTTTATTCATGTTTATTCAGTCAGGGGGAAGCATAGAAGGTGACGGATAGAGATGTTACAGTGCAGAAAGTGTATTGGTGAACACCTCCCAGATAGCAAGCGAACGTTGAATCGACGTAGATTCAATGTGGAATTCCGACGTTGATTCAACATCAATTTGCTCATCGAGATCACGTTGTCAGAATACCGACAAATATTGAATAATCAAGGTTAAATATTTACATGATATTTAAAAGTTTTAATGTTTGTTGCCATCACTGACTCACTCCATTAGCTTTCAACGTGATTTCGATGAGCAAATTGATGTTGAATCCACGTCGATTCAACGTTCGCTTGCTATCTGGGTAATTAAAGGGAGAAAGTTGCGCACCTCTACTGCGGAACGGGGATGAGTGCAGACACCAACCATACAGCATGGAGAGTGTATTCTTAATACCTGCACCTTGCAGACAGATATGCAGGGCGGCAGTGTAGTATAATGGTTAAGGAACTGGCCTTGTAACCGAAAGGTTGCAGGTTCGATTCCCCGGTTGGACACTGCCGTTGTACCCTTGAGCAAGGTGCTTAACCTGAATCGCTTAAGTATATATCCAGCTGTCTGAATGGATAATATGTAAAAAAAATAAAATATAAAAAATGCTAAAAAGTTGTGTAAGTCGCTCTGGATAAGAGCATCTGCTAAATGCCTATAATGTAATTAAGGGATGTTGTAAATTAGTGATGAATGGTCTCCTCCGCATTCATTAAAGAGTGATTTTGAATTTAAAAAATATTATGTTCAAACTTTATTTGCATAGCCACCAGAGCGTGTGAGCGGAGTTGAGCAAAACACTAGTTTTGAATCAAATTATTTCAATAATCTGGACAGCTCATGCTATTTCTTCACCACAACAGGAAAAGATGATAGCCGATAGCCTAAACGAATGCGATTGTTACCAATATTCAACAAAGGGATTAGTATCCACAAATTATGGAAAGTTTCTATTTTAGATTTATATAACAAGGAATGCAACAAAAATACTCAAATGTGTGTGTAATGCACACGTTGCCTAAAGAAAAATTGTGATTGAAATTGTGATTACTATGCTATAGGAAATTTCATACATAGGTTAGTTTGTGCATTGTTAATTGGAAGCGCGAACACAGAAAGGTTTGCTGTCGGTTACTGCATCCGAATGCAGCTCGTTTTCGTTCGTTTTCCAACCTTGTTGGGGGGGGGGGAATTCCCGAAAATCCCCCGTTTGGGGGAATTATTAAATAATTTTTTTCTGAAATCTGGCAGCCCTGAAAATGTATCCTTCAAAGTCCCCCATTAAATGAAACAAAAGTTTTCACAAAGTAGCTTACATATGTTATGCTGTTGGTTTATAATTTGCCTCCTTGTCTACTTTGTGTTCATTATGTTCATATGGTTAGCTAACATGCATACACATTCTCATTAAATATTTCAGATTACCCACAGTGCAGTTTGTGTGTTATAAAATGAAGAAGCATTTTATCAGCAGCCATACCACCGTGCAATCTGCTCCTGCTGAATGGCAAAAGCTAAGCAGGTGTGGGCTTGGTTAGTACTTGGATGGGAGACCTAAGTTGTGGCTGGAAGTGATGTTGGTGGGCCAGTAGAGGGCAATCATCTCTTTAGTCAAATCTTCCCTTTGGTCAAATATGCCCCAATAGAGTGATCACCCTCAAACACATCAAGGCCACTGTGGCATAACGGTAGAGTCTTGGACTCTGGAAGGTGAGCTTGAGGGTTCAAACCTCATTCTTTATCTTTATTCCTCATATTTTTTATGATCTCAGCTTCTTCACTCCACTTCAGAGCTCACAAAACAGCTAAGGATACTTTGGCACAACGGTATTGTCTTTGTCTGTGGACACAGCACTTCAGGGTTCAAACCTCACTCTTCACCTACATTTCTGTGGTCTCATTTTCTGTCCAAGATTGTGGCGAGAATTCAATTAAATTCAATAAACTTTAATTGTCCCCGTAGGGCAATTGAAATGGCAGCAAAAGCACATAGGTACATAAAGGTATAAAAAACAACAGAAGGGACAGGCTTTTTGAATGTTCTTTCTCCTCTCTTTTTGCATGTTCATGAATTCACTGCAGGAAAACCCAACAAAGAAGTGCAAGTTACAGTGGCTCAAAGGAATGGTTCTGGTTTAGCAACGCCAAGGTCTGGGGTTCAATCCCCTTTCAGGTTTGCACAACTTTTGTCCATTGTACCATTGTACCATTGTGCCATTTAAGTTTGTAGAAAAACAAACCACAAATGCGAAGGACTCCGTGGCGTAGGAGGTTGGACCGCACTTCACGTGGGTCGATGTTGCCGGTTCGATTCCCCGAGTGCCACACCTGAGCAATGTTGGTGGTCCCCAAGGGTGGGGGAGTGGTATGGATGCGGTGGTCCCCAAGGGTGGGGGAGTGGTATGGATGCGGTGGTCCCCAAGGGTGGGGGAGTTGTATGAATGGGGTGTGAATGGGGTGTGAATGAAGGGGAAGTGGCGGTTGTGGCCCCCCCCCTGAAAGTTGGGAGCAAAACGCAGGGGGTTATGCAACTTTTTTGGAGCGCAAACTTTTTGGCTGTAAGGCGAAAAAGTTGAGAATTCGGCCAGGCCCCACCCTCCATTAGTGCATTACTACAGACAGTATCACATACAACTATAATCAAATTAGTTTGTTTTAGTTAAAACAAATTGATTTGATTGCATAGAAGTATGTAAGACTGTAAGTAGTAATACACTAATCTACACCAAATGTGGTGCATAAAAACAAAAAGAAAGCAAAACTCATACTTACACAGCTCCTCCGTCTGGGGACTTCCTGCTTCTCCTCCGCATGGTCAGCTCATCTGTTAGACGCCCACAGTGCTTCCCTGATGCATATGCCTTGGTGCTGGGTAGCGTACCTATGGATTTGATTTCAGGACATGGTACTGGTACACACACTGGGCCGAATGACAAATGTCTTGGGTCTTAGGTCGAGCATATGAGCAACACAGAGCTCTTAGGACGGCACAGATTTCAGAGGTTTTGGGTCATGGATCCACTCAGGGCAGATTCCAGACGGTCTTAAGGCTTGTTGCAGCTGCTGGTCGCACTCTGAGGCCTTAAGACTTGTATCTGCCGTAAATTCTCGACACCTGTAACGGGCCTAGTTCTTGACATGGATTCTGATACTACAATTCACAAGTGTTGAGATATGAACCAGGCCAAAGTCGTGACAACGAGGCCCTGGGACCTGAGTCTGAGACATAAAATATACATACCACTGCACCTGGGACACCGGCACACTTCAGAACGTACGCACTGGGTTTGCACACAGATAAACCGGGGCCACAATTGCTTGCGGGGCTGCAGAAAAGCTGGAGTGAAAAAGAGAGGTTGAAACATGTTTAAAATCACCAATATCTGTTAGCATAAATTATGCGGGAAAACACATGAGAAGCTGTGACTTGGATTATTATTTCTTCATATATTTATAAATATGCACAGTGAAAATGGTGATGGTTAAATCCCCCTATGAAGTTTAATTAGAGTTTGAAGTTGGCCATCTCATATCCTTGTATGTAACAGTACTACCACATTTTGACCACAAGATGGTGCCATTTTAACAGATAGTTGAAATGGCACCATCTTGTGGTCAAAATGTGGTAGTACTATGTGAAAGACAAGGATATGAGATGTATATCACATATAGTACTACCACATTTTGACCACAAGATGGTGCCATTTCAACTATCTGTTAAAATGGCACCATCTTGTGGTCAAAATGTGGTAGTACTGTTATATACAAGGATATGAGATGGCCAACTTCAAACTCTAATTAAACTTCATGGGGGGGTTTTAACGTCACCATTTTCACTGTGCATATTTATGAAAGGATGTGCAAACTTTCTATAGCCAGTATGTACTTACATAGGACCACATGTACTTATAAATCTGAAATATTTTGACATCTGGAATAACACCTGATATGACAGAAAAATACAAAAATAAAACAGCCAAGGCAGAAAGCTAGCTATTGCTGCTGTTAACTAAAGTGGATCATCGTAAACTTGATTACTAACCTAGTTATATAAATCTGAGGGACAGTCATAAAAAGCAAACATATCGATCATCATATTTAGTGAGCTAGACTGATAGTGGCTTATGAGAAAGAATGAATAAAGCATCTTGCTCCAGACAAGAAGTCCATGCAGTCGAGTCAAGGTAAATGTGGAGTGTAGGTGTGGAAAAAACTCAACATCCATACCATTGTTACTGTAATTGTAAATTATGAGTGTTTAAATTGGAAGTTACGCAGTGTTGCATTTTACTAGTGAACTTACTCAAAATAATCCGATTTTTTTTTCTAGGTTTAAATAATTTGACAGATAACTAGCAACACGATACGTGTATAATGGAGTATAATGTTACTTTGTAAATGGTAACCATATAAAAAGACTTTCGGTATATTTAGCAACGTGACAAGCCATACAACATTAGCTAACACATTAGCGGGGCGGGGGCGCGTCAAGTTGCATGCCTGCTTAAACGATCTTGCCAACATTAGCTGGCTTGTTTATTCAATGGTCCCTGTCTAGCTAGTGTTCTCTACAAAGCCAGCTAACTAGTTCCATTTATCGATGCAAGCTTGGTTAAATATATAGATATATAATTAGGTATCACACGCGAAGCATACGAAGTGCTAATTTTCAAAAGTTGGAGTTAGCTGGTAGACATTACATAGTTAAGTTTGTCTTGCTACAAAATAAGTAATTACCTTTCTGTAGCACTGTACGGTGGAAGAATGTTTACGAGTCGCAGATGTACACCACATGGCCTTTCGACAATGGTTTCTTCGGGAAATGAAGTCAATTGGTCTCGTCGGCTTCAGTAATCGCGTCTTGTTATTGACAACATAGCTATCCCATAAGCGCTTTCAAAAAACATAAACATTGCGTCACGGTTGATCAAACCGTATTAACTGGAGTTTCATTTTGGCTGTGTCCGAATACGACCCCTACACACTTTTGGGTACGCATGTTTGAGTCCACTTCGTCAAAAAGCTTTTGAGTGTGCGATTTTTCTCACAAATGGGGGAACTTAAATTACCAAAACGAACCCCTTATTTCCGGGGTGTTGTTGAGGGAATTCAGGAGCACACTCACCTGCAGAATTGTGCACTCATCCAACAATTTCAGCAAGTAACCCGGAAGTAAAAATACATAGAGCGTTTATTCGCATAACTATGGCAGAGATTCTGACTATGGTACAAGAGTGAGTCATATCCACAGAACTATATACTATATGTCAGTTAATATTCCTGATATTTAAGCAGTTGATTCCTATTCGATCGTATGTTGCTATCAGCTAATTTAGCAGCTTAGCAAGCAGTTCTGTAGGCTATCGTGCTGTGTGTGTGTTAACGTTAATAAACTTTTAGCGCAAAACTGTGTTGTCCATATGACTTTGAATGTATGGTTTGAATGTTTGAAAGCAAAGATTGCAGTGAACAATGTTGGAAATTGAAATTGTGATTACTTTTGAATAGGAGAGTGGGCTGTCCATTCTCCTTATTAATTTTTTATTCATGTTTATTCAGTCAGGGGGAAGCATAGAAGGTGACAGATAGAGATGTTACAGTGCAGAAAGTGTATTGGTGAACACCTCCCAGATAGCAAGCGAACGTTGAATCGACGTAGATTCAATGTGGAATTCCGACGTTGATTCAACATCAATTTGCTCATCGAGATCACGTTGTCAGAATACCGACAAATATTGAATAATCAAGGTTAAATATTTACATGATATTTAAAAGTTTTAATGTTTGTTGCCACCACCGACTCACTCCATTTGCTTTCAACGTGATTTCGATGAGCAAATTGATGTTGAATCCACGTCGATTCAACGTTCGCTTGCTATCTGGGTAATTAAAGGGAGAAAGTTGCGCACCTCTACTGGGGAACGGGGATGAGTACAGACACCAACCATACAGCATGGAGAGTGTATTCTTAATACCTGCACCTTGCAGACAGATATGCAGGGCGGCAGTGTAGTATAATGGTTAAGGAACTGGCCTTGTAACCGAAAGGTTGCAGGTTCGATTCCCCGGTTGGACACTGCCGTTGTACCCTTGAGCAAGGTACTTAACCTGAATCGCTTCAGTATATGTCCAGCTGTCTGAATGGATAATATGTAAAAAAAAAAATGCTAAAAAGTTGTGTAAGTCGCTCTGGATAAGAGCATCTGCTAAATGCCTATTATGTAATTAAGGGAGGTTGTAAATTAATGATGATTCATTAAAGAGTGATTTTGAATTTAAAAAATATTATGTTCAAACTTTATTTGCATAGCCACCAGAGCGTGTGAGCAGAGTTGAGCGAAACACTAGTTTTGAATCAAATTATTTCAATAATCTGGACAGCTCATGCTATTTCTTCACCACAACAGGAAAAGATGATAGCCGATAGCCTAAACGAATGCGATTGTTACCAATATTCAACAAAGGGATTAGTATCCACAAATTATGGAAAGCTTCTATTTTAGATTTATATAACAAGGAATGCAACAAAAATACTCAAATGTGTGTGTAATGCACAAGTTGCCTAAAGAAAAATTGTGATTGAGATTGAAATTGTGATTACTATGCTATAGAAATTTCATACATAGGTTACTTTGTGCATTGTTAATTGGAAACGCGAACACAGAAAGGTTTGCTGTCGGTTACTGCATCCGAATGCAGCTCGTTTTCGTTCGTTTTCCAACCTTGTTGGGGTGGAAAAAATCCCCCGTTTGGGGGAGAAAAAAATCCCCCGTTTGGGGGAATTATTAAATAATTTTTTTCTGAAATCTGGCAGCCCTGAAAATGTATCCTTCAAAGTCCCCCATTAAATGAAACAAAGGTTTTCACAAAGTAGCTTACATATGTTATGCTGTTGGTTTATAATTTGCCTCCTTGTCTACTTTGTGTTCATTATGTTCATATGGTTAGCTAACATGCATACACATTCTCATTAAATATTTCAGATTACCCACAGTGCAGTTTGTGTGTTATAAAATGAAGAGGCATTTTATCAGCAGCTGTGCCACCATGCAATCTGCTCCTGCTGAATGGTGAAAGCTGAGCAGGTGTGGCCTTGGTTAGTACTTGGATGGGAGACCTAAGTTGTTGCTGGAAGTGATGTTGGTGGGCCAGTAGAGGGCAATCATCTCTTTAGTCAAATCTTCCCTTTGGTCAAATATGCCCCAATAGAGTGATCACCCTCAAACACATCAAGGCCGCTGCGGCATAACGGTAGAGTCTTGGACTCTGGAAGGTGAGCTTGAGGGTTCAAACCTCATTTTTTATCTTTATTCCTCATATTTTTATGATCTCAGCTTCTTCACTCCACTTCAGAGCTCACAAAACAGCTAAGGATACTTTGGCACAACGGCATTGTCTTTGTCTGTGGACACAGCACTTCAGGGTTCAAACCTCACTCTTCACCTACATTTTTGTGGTCTCATCTTCTGTCCAAGATTGTGGCGAGAATTCAATTAAATTCAATAAACTTTAATTGTCCCCGTAGGGCAATTGAAATGGCAGCAAAAGCACATAGGTACATAAAGGGATAAAAAACAACAGAAGGGACAGGCTTTTTGAATGTTCTTTCTCCTCTCTTTTTGCATCTTCATGAATTCACTGCAGGAAAACCCAACAAAAAAGTGCAAGTTACAGTGGCTCAGAGGAATGGTTCTGGTTTAGCAACGCCAAGGTCTGGGGTTCAATCCCCATTCAGGTTTGCACAACTTTTGTCCGTTGTACCATTGTACCATTGTGCCATTTAAGTTTGTAGAAAAACAAACCACAAATGCGAAGGACTCCGTGGCGTAGGAGGTTGGACCGCACTTCACGTGGGTAGAGGTTGCTGGTTTGATTCCCCGCGTGCCACACCTGAGCAATGTTGGTGGTCCCCAAGGGTGGGGGAGTGGTATGGATGCGGTGGTCCCCAAGGGTGGGGGAGTGGTATGGATGCGGTGGTCCCCAAGGGTGGGGGAGTTGTATGAATGGGGTGTGAATGAAGGGGAAGTGGCGGTTGTGGCCCCCCCTGAAAGTTGGGAGCAAAACACAGGGGGTTATGCAACTTTTTTGGAGCACAAACTTTTTGGCTGTAAGGCGAAAAAGTTGAGAATTCGGCCAGGCCCCACCCTCCATTAGTGCATTACTACAGACAGTATCACATACAACTATAATCAAATGAGTTTGTTTTAGTTAAAACAAATTGATTTGATTGCATAGAAGTATGTAAGACTGTAAGTAGTAATACACTAATCTACACCAAATGTGGTGCATAAAAACAAAAAGAAAGCAAAACTCATACTTACACAGCTCCTCCGTCTGGGGACTTCCTGCTTCTCCTCCGCATGGTCAGCTCATCTGTTAGACGCCCACAGTGCTTCCCTGATGCATATGCCTTGGTGCTGGGTAGCGTACCTATGGATTGGATTTCAGGACATGGTACTGGTACACACACTGGGCTGAATGACAAATGTCTTGGGACTTAGGTCGAGCATATGAGCAACACAGAGCTCTTAGGTCGGCACAGATTTCAGAGGTTTTGGGTCATGGATCCACCCAGGGCAGATTCCAGACGGTCTTAAGGCTTGTTGCAGCTGCTGGTCGCACTCTGAGGCCTTAAGACTTGTATCTGCCGTAAATTCTCGAGACCTGTAACGGGCCTAGTTCTTGACATGGATTCCGACACTACAATTCACAAGTGTTGAGATATGAACCAGGCCAAAGTCGTGACAACGAGGCCCTGGGACCTGAGTCTGAGACATAAAATATACATACCACTGCACCTGGGACACCGGCACACTTCAGAACGTACGCACTGGGTTTGCACACAGATGAACCGGGGCCACAATTGCTTGCGGGGCTGCAGAAAAGCTGGAGAGTGAAAAAGAGAGGTTGAAACATGTTTAAAATCACCAATATCTGTTAGCATAAATTATGCGGGGAAAACGCATGAGAAGCTGTGACTTGGATTATTATTTCTTCATATATTTATAAATATGCACAGTGAAAATGGTGATGGTTAAATCCCCCCATGAAGTTTAATTAGAGTTTGAAGTTGGCCATCTCATATCCTTGTATATAACAGTACTACCACATTTTGACCACAAGATGGTGCCATTTTAACAGATAGTTGAAATGGCACCATCTTGTGGTCAAAATGTGGTAGTGCTATGTGAAATACAAGGATATGAGATGTATATCACATATAGAACTACCACATTTTGACCACAAGATGGTGCCATTTCAACTATCTGTTAAAATGGCACCATCTTGTGGTCAAAATGTGGTAGTGCTATGTGAAATACAAGGATATGAGATGTATATCACATATAGTACTACCAGATTTTGACCACAAGATGGTGCCATTTCAACTATCTGTTAAAATGGCACCATCTTGTGGTCAAAATGTGGTAGTACTGTTATATACAAGGATATGAGATGACCAACTTCAAACTCTAATTAAACTTCATTGGGGGATTTAACGTCACCATTTTCACTGTGCATATTTATGAAAGGATGTGTAAACTTTCTATAGCCAGTATGTACTTACATATGACCACATGTACTTATAAATCTGAAATATTTTGACATCTGGAATAACACCTGATATGACAGATACTACCTTTCACCAGCATACAGAAAAATACAAAAAGAAAACAGCCAAGGCAGAAAGCTAGCTACTGCTGCCGTTAACTAAAGTGGATCATCGTAAACTTGATTACTAACCTAGTTATATAAATCTGAGGGACAGTCATAAAAAGCAAACATATCTATCATCATATTTAGTGAGCTAGACTGATAGTGGCTTATGAGAAAGAATTAATAAAGCATCTTGCTCCAGACAAGAAGTCCATGCAGTCGAGTCAATGTAAATGTATTCATAGGTGTGAAAAAACTCAACACCATACCTACTGTAATTGTAAATTATGACTGTTTAAATTGGAAGTTATGCAGTGTTGTATTTTACGAGTGAACTTACTCAAAATAATCAGATTTGTTTTCTAGGTTTAAATAATTGGACAGATAACTAGCAACAAGATACATGTATAATGTATAATGTTACTTTGTAAATGGTAACCATATAAAAAGACTTTCGGTATATTTAGCAACGTGACAAGAAGCCATAAAACATTAGCTAACACATTAAGGGGGGGGGCGTCAAGTTACATCCCTGCTTAAACGATCTTACTTACATTAGCTGGCTTGTTCATTCAATGGTGCATGTCTAGCTAGTGTTCTCTACAAAGCCAGCTAACTAGTTCATTTATCGATGCAAGCTTGGTTAAATATATGGATATAATTAGGTATCACACGCGAAGCACACGAAGTGCTATTTTCAAAAGTTGGAGTTAGCTGGTAGATATCACATAGTTAACTTTGTCTTGCTACAAAATAAGTAATTACCTTTCTGTAGCACTGTACCGGTGAGAATGTTTACGAGTTGCAGATGTATGGAACGCCGTTTGGGCCAAAACCTGTATTTCGACGTCCGCATTAAGACGTCAAATTTGTTCGTCTTAAGACGTCCATTTTGAACGTCTTAAGGCGTTTGGACCATTAAGGATCCATGCTATTGGTTGGCGTCAACATACCCACCCCTTTTTTACGTAGGGGCTGCGTTGGTTTGTACCAAAGATTTTTAATTAGTAGGCTACATACCACAGAACTATGTAAGAACAACATCAATTTGTTCATCGAGATCACGTTGAATCAATGTCAGAATACCGACAAATATTGAATAATCAAGGTTAAATATTAACATGATATTTAAAAGGTTTAATGTGTGTTGCCATCACTGACTCACTCCATTAGCAAACTGAACTAGTTTGTAGCCGATAATGTCAGTCGTAACTGTAGCCTAAATAATTCGCCTAACCTCATAAATTGCTCTGCCAGCTGAACACATAAAATGGATAAAAATGCAACTTCATTGCAGTGAGTGTAGGCTACTGTGGGCGAAAAAAATAACCAATTTTGATGATTATTCAATATTTGTCGGTATTCTGACGTTGATTCAACGTGATTTCGATGAGCAAATTGATGTTGAATCCACGTCTGAATTCCACATTTAATCTACGTCTATTCAACGTTCGCTTGCTATCTGGGGAGGACCATGTAGAAAGCGGAAAGCCAGTCACCTAGAGCTTTTGGAACGGAGAGATTTGGTTGGGGTCTAGAGCATGAAGATCGATTGAAGTTTTGGTGGGGCTGTTCTGTTCACTACCCTATAGGATAAGAGCAAGATTTTAAACTTTATGCAAGCTCTATTTAGCACTGAATGGTCCTAGGTAATGACGTGAAATACAGAATATTGGATAATTCACATTATTAATATAAAACTATTCCAAAGCTTATAAAAAGTATATCAAACAAGCGTGTATATAACCCTGGTATTCAAATCACGGTCCTCAAGGTCCGAGATCTGCTGGTTTTCCACCCTCCCTTTACCTGGGAGTCAGGTGTGAAGACAGTCTGGCCAATCACTAGCACTAATTGTTCAGTTAATTACCTGGGAGAAAGAAAACCAGGGCCAGACTTGGATTCGAGGTCCAGATTTGAATATCCATGGTATATAAGGTAACTTTACTCATTTAAATTTTTTCTCCAAAATTTTGGTATATTCAATATTTGTACTAGTGTCTGAATTACTCTTGGAGGAATATGATACCAATCTTCCATGAGAAAGTTCATCAACTCTTGCAGCCTCCTTGCTAGGAGAATATGTCACACACAGACAGGGAACCACTCATGATGGGAAAATTCTCTAAAAAAAGAAAATTGCCTAAACTGCTGCTTTTACTGGTACATTTTATTGTCTGAATCTATTTTTGTATTCATAAATGTAAAAAGGAAGAATGTGAAAAAGTGAAAAAATTGACATTTGCATGGCTTTTCATGAACCCTTAAGTATAAGTATTGTTATTATGGTTTTTAAATGCATTAACTAAAAGGGGAGGCACGGTCAACTATTTCATTGTATTCTGGACCAGGAATATATCATATATGGCTTTCCACCAACCAGAGAAAGCAGGATTGGAAGTCAGGAGGTGTTGGTGTTTGGTGAAGAACAGTAGTAGGGATTCATTTCTGTTTCCACAGGTGATGCAAGATTCACATGTGGATTCAGTAGGTCCTGTTGCTGAAGATATGCCCATCTTCAAAATAAAAGCAAAATCTGTGTAAAATATATTAGGGTTTAGGGGTGTGGCTTAAAAATTATTGTAAAATTATACAGTAGTAACCACAGAAGTAAATGGGGATGTGATCAGAATGCAGGTACAGTATTTTCACTTCCTTCAACTAGAAGAATTTAGGAAGTTGACCCCCTTGAGAACCTAATGAACCTTTTTTTAAACTCAGATTTTTTTTTAACGTTCTCCCCAGTTTAAACACGCAACTGTATCTGTCAGTTTGGGAAAACTCAAACGCCTCCTGGCACACCGCTCCCAGGTCAGGTTCGTGACAGATTGTGTTTTTGTAAAATGCCCGGGTGGCCAGACTGTGTGATTCCATGTGGCTGTGTTGGGGATGTTTTTGTGTGCACCAGAGACAGGGGGACATGGCAAACACCTTCTCGTGGTGTCCCCCGTCAGTAACTTATGACTGCCAATCGCAGTCATAAGCGAAACAAAATTTGCCAATCAAGGGCCCTCACCCGGGCTGGTGCTCGGCTGCAGTCGGGGAGGAGAGCCGGTGGTGCTTACTCCGCTGGCCTCCAACCCAGAATACTGCAGCTGAACACCGAAGGACTCACCTCCAACAAGATCAGCGTCATCGAGCAGCTGGCCTATACCACCAAGGCCCTCGTCATCCTCCTCCAGGAGACCCACTGCGTTTCAGCAGACAAGCTAGTATTACCAAATTTCACACTAGCTGGGTCTATCCTAAGCAGGAAACACGGCCTTGCCACGTTTGTACATGAAAGGCTGAGCTGGACTCTCGCCGATCAATCTCCGGCTGGCTCGGAGATTGAGTGGTTGTGCGTGGACGTTGCCGGTTTTAAAATCGTAAACGTCTACAAGCCTCCCCCCTCGCGATTCACGCCGGTGTCTGTCCCGGTGTTCCCCCACCCCTGTCTCTATGCTGGCGACTTTAACTGTCAGCATGAAGACTGGGGGTATAATACCAACACACTCAACGGAGAGAACCTGGCTGCTTGGGCAGCTAATAACTGCCTGGCCCTGTTATACGATCCAAAGGGTGCAGCCAGTTTTCTCTCCGGTCGCTGGAACACTGGGACGAATCCTGACGTGGCATTTGCGAGTGTCGGTGCAGACAACCGGCTCCCGGACAGACGTGTGCTCGGAAAGTTCCCGCGGTCCCAACATCGACCATCGCTGATAACCGTGCCTAAACTCGTGGACTCTATCCCGAGTGAGCCGGTGAAGCGATGGAATTTCCGTAAGGCCAATTGGAAACGCTTCCGCCTCCTCACTAACAAATCCACGTGGCGTCTCCCATCGCCTAATACCAACAACGTGGATGAGGCATATCGGGACTTCTGCGGCATGTTAGTGAAAGCGGCCAAGAAATCCATCCCACGCGGACGTCGCAATAGCTACAAACCGTGCTGGGATGCGGAGTGCGAGAACCTCTACCACGTTTTCCTTCGAGCTCCTGCCGGTACCGAGTCAAACAGGGCTGCTACAGCCCTGTTGTCAAGACTCGGCCGGAGGAGACAAGAGCGCTGGGAGGAGGCTGTCAATTCCATCGACTTCTCGCACTCCAGCCGCAAGGCATGGAGTATCCTGAACAACCTCACTGGCAGGTCAAGACACTCCCCTCGTCACTGCCCCATTTCTGCAAATAAAATCGCATCACAATTTGTGAAAAATGGGGTATACGAGGGTAAAGACCGCGAGTCATCACGACTCGTGTCAAAAGAAGTGTCTGACCTCTGGAGGGCCCCAACATCTAGCAGCGATAACATCTCCGGTGAATTTACACCGGAGGAGTTCGCTGCCGCCCTCCAGCACCTAAAGCCAGGAAAAGCTCCGGGCCCTGATTCCATCTGCCCGGAGCTTATACTCCATGCCGCACCTGCCCTGAAGTCCTGGTTAAGAGCTTTCCTCTCTTCCTGCTTGCGCCAACTCAAGATCCCCAAAATCTGGAGAAGAGCCCTAGTTGTCGCGATCCCTAAACCGAATAAGCCTGAAGGGGATCCTAAGAGCTACCGTCCCATCTCCTTGCTCTGCATCCCCTTCAAGATCCTCGAGCGTCTTATCTACGCCCGCGTCGAACCGATCGTCGACCCGCTGCTCCCTCGGGAGCAGGCCGGGTTCCGACGCGGGAGATCGACCGTAGACCAAGTCACTTTGATGACTCAAGACATCGAGGACAGCTTTTCGTTTAAGAAGAAGGCCGGAGCCGTTTTTGTCGATCTGACGGCTGCCTATGATACCGTATGGCACCGCGGCCTCACCTGCAAGCTGCTCCGCTTGCTGCCGGACAGGCACATGGTCAGTATGATCCTGGAGCTTGTCCGAAATCGCAGCTTTAACCTCACCACCGGTAGCGGACAGCAAAGCAGGTTACGACGCCTCAAGAACGGCATCCCCCAGGGATCTGTCCTGGCCCCCCTCCTCTATAATATCTACACCTATGACTTGCCTGATACAGTCTCGCGGAAGTATGCCTATGCGGATGACCTCGCATTGGTGTACTCCGCTGGAGACTGGCAGTCATTGGAGGGGACTTTGAGCCAGGACATGCAGACACTAGTGGCATACCTCCGGAAATGGAGGTTGAAGCTCAGCGAGGCAAAGACGGTGTCGGCGGCCTTCCATCTTAACAACAGGGAGGCTAAACGTGAGCTCAGAATATATATTGGCGGAACACCCCTGCCATGCTGCGCTGAGCCAATTTACCTCGGTGTGACATTGGACAGGTCGCTCACGTTTCGCCGACACCTTGAGTCACTGCGCAAGAAGTTAACATCTCGTGTGGCATTGATGAGGCGACTTGTCGGGTCAGGCTGGGGCGCCGACGCAAGAACATTGCGTACGGCAGCCCTGGCCCTTGTTTACTCGACTAGTGAGTACTGCGCACCGGTATGGTGTCGCAGTGCCCACACCCGCCTCATCGATACGCCCATTAACGAAGCCTTGCGCATCGTGACAGGATGCCTGCGTCCCACTCCCGTGGACAATCTTTCCATTCTTGCAGGCATCCAGCCCGCTGGGCTTCGCCGCGCGGGAGCCACAGCACGCCTCGCGTGCCGGGCCGTGGAGCCAAACCATCTGCTCCACGAAAGGCTCACTGTAATTGCTGAGCCTCCCCGGCGCCTTAAGTCGAGACACCCATTTGTGCCTGCCGCACAGGAATTCCTGCAGCAATGCAGTGATCTTAACATCAGTGCGGCACGGTGGGCGGATTACATCTGGAGCACGGAGTGGGAGGAGAACACCTCTAGACTCCGTGGCTTCATCCCAGACGTCGGTTTTCCCCCTATTGGGGTGGACCTGCCTAGACTGGCATGGGTGAGGCTTAACCGCCTCCGGACCGGCGTTGGGCGCTTCCGCTCATCGATGCACAGATGGGGCTTGGCTTCTTGCGCAGCCCTGCGAGTGTGGCGCGGAGGAACAAACCGCAGACCATGTCATCCTGGACTGCCCGATTTATCGGGCACCCAGTGGGATGCATGGTCTGTCGGTTCTGGATGATGACACGGTGACGTGGCTACTGGAGGTGTGCCCCGAAATATAGTCCGGGTGAACCCCCCCCCGGGCTTGGGGTGGTAAAAGGATAGCCCCTCGGCCCCGAGCCTGGGGATGTGGAACAATGAAGATCCTACCCAAACGCAGAAGAAGAAGAGACAGGGTAAAGAGTGCCAAACCCCCATCTGTTTTTCCACCCAGAGATAAACCCCCTTTTCCCTCTGGAATCTGCCTCAGCACCAGCCAGACCAACCCCTGTTTGGTACCACAAACAGACCCCTGAAAGGTTTTAAAGACCAGAATCTTCATCTTTTAACATTTGCAAAGTTAACATTTGTTGATTATACAATTGAAAGATTCTTGCTTATGTAGTGCCTAAGGAATCTAAACGCCAACACCAAACACAGTGTATTTCTCTACTGGATGCTACATAAGCAATCAATAGCTTTATTCTCATTGTACAATCATTAACCTCTTCCCAAAGAGGTGTATCTGTCACTAAAGACTCTGGCTAAGCTGTGGGTATCTGCCAGATCGGAAGAGCTAATGCGTTTGCATAAGGAATCCTGACCGGCTTAATCATTGGATACGGCGTTAGACAATAAATTCATGCTGTACGCTGACATCATTCCAAGGATTTATTGGCCAAATGATATATCGGTTTGATCAGTGAACCTGCCACTCAATGATAAATCTGTTGAACAAGGGGAGTGAGGGAGCGGGAGAAAGTGAGGGAGAAAGACATTTTGTGACCTCTTGTATATCTACATGCACAGAGCAAACGGGAGGGGGTGTTTGCGAAGCACTTGCAGTGAAGTGGCTGTGAAATGGTCTGGTATAGGACACCAGCTGTTTCTAATCCCTTTTCTACACAGTTCTACACATCTTGTCACTTTGTGAAACGGCGGCGTTCTCAGAACTGGGAGCCGATGCTGAATGCCTTAATAACAGATTTGTGTTTAAAGGAAAGCTCAAAAAGAAACTGTTGCTGGTCACACTCTTGTGGTGAGCTCTGTATCCACAGACCAATCGAGACTGGGAGTCACTGCCAGATTGCAGCCTATTTCCACACGATGTGCTGAACAAAGCATTGTTTTTATACATTTACCACGTCAGAAATAAGGTTGATGCTGAAATTATGGAACTATGCTTAGATTTTAATGGGTAGTCCACTGTTCAGTTTGGAAAGTTTGTCATAGTGCAGAAATCAATTTTCTTAAGAATGTCATGCTCAGATATATGACACTCCCTTTATCTAATACACAAATGAGTAAGTCCCCTGTCAACTTTAAACTTCAAACAGCTTTCACTTTACACATATAAAGTGCTTCAGTACAAACATTCTAAATCTTCATCATTATCATCACCAATATAACTATGGCCATAATCGTCATCAGAAACTTCGGACACGCGGTGTATGCCACCACTGCATACGTGCTCATTTATAATGCAAAAGGACTTGGGAGCTTAAGTAAACTCGCAGGCATTTACCCTCTTGCACATTCTCCCAGTCACCGGACCCTGTTGACAGCGCTCCAAAAATACCCTGCAGCTGAACAATGCGTCCTGACAGGGCAAAAAAAAAAAATGGACAGAGATGCGTGGCGATGAGCATGCCCCCCCCCCCCCCCCCCCCTTGCTCCCCGTTTAAACCTGAACACGATCCTAGAAGCTGTGAACCTGACTGCATTCTCCGAGTTCAGCTCTGCAACTTCCTGTCTTGTAGGACATATCTAGATTAGACCGAAACATAGATGTAGCCCCACGGATCTGATGTAAACATACGGATTCTGATTGAGCATCATTTTGCTGATGTACCTGCTAGACAAACCATCTTCGTTCCCCATCAAAGACCACATTTGGATTCGTCACCTGGTGTCAGCTAATTGTTTAATTGTTGTGATCGAACGTCATACGTTCAAGTTGTTTGCTTGTCGAGCTTATTGCAGCCCCTGCTGGTATAGTTTCACCATGTTGATTGCACAGGTTACAGCAGGGGTCCACAACTTTGATCCTGGAGGGCCGGTCTGCGTGCTGGTTTTTGTTCCAACCTATTACCTTAGTTTTAGTGTTCTGACAGCACTATAAACTATGCTCGTTCACTCCTGTACTTGAGCACAGTGACATCTTTAGGATACACTTGCAGTCTGCGGCTGTAGCTGGTGCTTATACAAAATGTCAGATCAAGATATGATTGAGCTAATTAAATAATTAAGAGCAGGAGTTGGCACAGAATCCTGGAACGGGTCGGCCCTTGTCGTGCGCCCCTGGGTCAATCCCTACTTTGATAGTATCCGTCAAAGTAGTGCGGGGTAAAAATGGCACTGGGGAGTTCCCAGGAATCCCCACCACAACCCATAACAGAACCATGGTAACGGCCGGTGTTCCCTCCAAGACTGTGCTGTGCGTCGGCTGCACCAGGGGGACACAACAGAAACAAGTGATGCGTCACCAGTGGCAAGTTGTGTCCATCTCCCCAGCCTCAACTAGGCCGTGACCCTTCCCATCCTCAATCAGCTCGACCAGCAACGCAAGCTTCACTCAAACGGCAAAGGGGCCAGCTCCCTGTCTGGACGGGGCTTGTGAACAGTCTGAAAACAACAGCAAATCTCCGTCCTATTAATAACCGCGACTCGTATTCCCCGGCATACTTGGTATAATCTGAAACAGCCGTTATCTCTCCACAGGAAGTGGCCCTGCCGCGCTGATACCGTGAAGGGGACAGTCGAGAGGGCGATAAAGAAGGCCCCCCCCGAACCGCGTCAGAGGTACTGCCGTCCTTTTCCAGAATGTTTCCGTTCACCCTGGGCCTAGCCCCACGTCCCTCTCCCATCCCACCCGCACGCATTCCAGGCTGAAGGGCCTCAAGTCGTAGGACTGTGGGATAAGTGATGGGGACGTCTCTCTACAGATCCCTTCTGCTCAGCACCGGAGGGTTCACCGTTTCTGACTACATCCAGAAGTTCACGGTAAGAAAAACCCCTGTCTCTTCTGCCAGCGCAGTTCAACGAGGAGCAGTGTGTGTTCATTTCATATCCACTTATAAATGTCCTCGCATGAATGGAATATACTGACAATATCTTGAAATGAAATGCATTATAAATCTATTGCAACATTTCACAACGAAAGGGCTAATATTTAAAGCATTGCAGTGTTCAGATATTGCAATATTTATTGTTTTAAAAATACGCTGTGGTAAAATGCATCATAGTACGTATAATGTAAATATGCATACATAATGTATAACTGGAGTTTTCCAATATATTGTTGTATATTCCATAAGGGTAAAAATACAAAACAGCCTATATCCTGTGGTTATTGAGAACTGCACTGTAAGAGAGAATGTTCTAGGCCACAGTCACATAAACACAATTCTATAAGCTTTTCTAATTCTCTCTGGTTTCTCAGAGACTGCTTTTGCAGACGAGGAGTCTTTCACTTCATGATTAATGTGAAGGACAAGATGGAACATACCCTTTCAGAGGCATAATAAGCATCTTACGCAGGCTGAAAATACGTTAAAAAGACCTTTGCAGTTTTCTTATGTCTTTCTGTGTATGTGTGCGTGTGTGTGTGTATGTATGTTTGTGTTTGTGTGTGTCTGTGTGTATGTATGACTATATGAGCACGGTTATATTCCTTTGTTCCTCTGTGTTTTTTTTTCTGTGTGTACATGCATGTGTATAAAGGTTAAAGGCTAAAGAGCCCAGATTTCACACATGGAGTTAGTGCAATATCTTCTTTCACTGAGGAGCAGAGGACAATGGGTTGCATCTGGATTAACACCAGCCTTGAACACACTCCCCCTCGGCTCCGTGTTCTTACGTTCTTTAAAGAGTTAAATCCTCATGGTCGGACTGAAAGCATTCTCACCTGATACTTAAGCAGTGCCTCGTTGCTCGCCAGTCCCATCAAAGGCTGTGCACAAACATAGGCTAGCCTAGCTTCTGTCCTTTAAAGCAATCATATGATATTAAAGTTAAATTGTATTTTTCTATAATTCTGTCAGGTAGATATGTTTTTCATTTTAAAGTGCACATCATCAACACAGCTACTGCTCTGTGGAAATAGAGAAACATCCAACGCTTAGAGCCTGTGAGTGGCATTCCAGAATAACGTCAGGGCATACGGGGGGTTTTGGTTTTCAAATTCAATAAACCCGCCCCAGATATAGATATCTCCTCTTCAAACCGGCAATAGTTCAAATGCTTTATCTCTTCTCGTAGATTCCGATGGTTTGCTTTTTAACAGAACAATAGCTTAAATATGCCCTCCAACATTTTTTCCCTTTAACGCTCCTCTGTTCTTATCACTAACACTGCGAAAGGGCACCGTTCAGCTCGAGTTGAAAAGGCGTTTTCTGAAACCGTGTTACTGAAATCACCTGCAGCTGTAGAAAAGAGCTGTCTGCCTGAAGCACAAAGCATTTCTGTTTCCATTCAGCAGTTTCCCTTTGTACAATGTCATGTACTCATTGTGAAGTTTGTCGACCATAGTGTTCACGGCAAAACATGAATTCTTGCAGTAATACAGAATACTATATAATAATATCATGTGTCCATTCTCATGGAGACATGAGTTCTGTGGAAGAGGGCAAAATGGTCCTTGGTCCTGGTTCACAGTCATGATGGAAAACAAAGTTCTTATAATGACTTATAATGCCAATTGGATGTGGTCATCTCAGCACCGTGACCTCCCTACATTTTGTGTTGGTATCTAAGTGACTGGCTCCCTAAAAAAATTGAATAAGAATCATCTAAATAAGACTATGGAAGCCTATACGAGACAGACCCTGGGTCCTACCAGGGGAACAGTCTCTCCAAGAAACTGAAGCGTATGACTTTCTGGCCAGAAATGGTGCTGCACCCTCGT
Organism: Synaphobranchus kaupii; assembly: GCA_029718625.1. Taxonomy (NCBI): domain Eukaryota; kingdom Metazoa; phylum Chordata; class Actinopteri; order Anguilliformes; family Synaphobranchidae; genus Synaphobranchus; species Synaphobranchus kaupii. Next base: position 12,523,210 of record CM056391.1, read on the forward strand.
TTCCCCGCAGGTTCCAGGAAGACGCTTCCTCCTAATTGAGTCAGAGAACTAGATCTAAATCAGACGATCGATTATGTCAACTATATCGTTTGAAAAATAAGAAGTTGTGGCCCTGAAAAGTAGCTTCTATTATGTGCTAGCGCTGACTTAAATAACGCAGGTTTTGGCCTACACACTAAAGGCCCGGCAGATTTAAAGTTTTCAGCAAATGTATTTTTAAACCAAGATCATCACATTTTCAATCACCAAAGAGCTAGTTTTCAACTAGCCTATAATGGTATCCTTTTGGATGACTGAAAGAAAGGATCTACCCACTGACCTGTGGAAAGAAAAACCCAAGTTATACGATGTGCCATGTCACCGATTTTGCAGTCGGAACAGTCGAATGAACACGTACAAGCGATTGCGGAAAAACTGAGTGGTAAGCTGTGTTATAATGACAAATGTTAGATTTTTTATTCTCTATTGTGGCATAAATGTGCTGCTGTATTAACATGATTCTTATGATATCGCCGACGTAGATATACATTTTATGTTGCCTATAGGTCTGTTGTATATATTTGGTGTTTCACTATCCAAATTTCCCTCTTTGATTTCCTGTGCCTTTGAACACACTGAAATACTCTTGCACACAATAACTGTCGGCATATTGCATTTAATGGTGGTTTTCAAAGAAGTGTAGGATAATTCCGCCACCTACTGGACTGGAGTGTGCTAGCCGCACATGCGCGTTCCAACAACGGGGAGTAAGTCAGTCAGTTACGGATAATGACTGTTCTAGGCCGGCTCCCAGGGTCCAGGGGGAAAAAAATGATACAGTAGAACCACTTGGCCTTAATAAACCAAAATAAACAAAACAAAGGAGAAAAGGACATTGTTAGCATTCAACCTTAGCTAGCGACAAGGATGAGTGTCCACTGAGCCAATAGAATTTGACTGGCAGGTGGAAGGAATTTTTAAAAATCGCATCGCCGTCAACTGTGTCTCCTGAACATTGTTTTACCATTTTAGTGACGTCAAGGTATAACTGCACCACACAATCTGATTGGTCAGTTTAAAAAAAGGCAGGGTTGGGGTTGGCGTGGGGGGGTGGGGGGGGGGGGTGCAAGCATCCGAGGGCAGATAACATGTCCGAGGCGAGGTGTTCATTTAAGTGGTGTGACCTCTGGCGCATGCAGACCACGGGGAGGAGAAAGCTGTCACCTCGTGGGCCCGTGTGAGAGGAGAGGAGAGGAGAGTTTAGGAAGTGAAAAATAGGAAATGATTTATAGGGGGACACAGCGGTGGAGGCGGCGGTATACCACGTGTCCTCTGCAGACTTCAGCCTTAACTTGTCCTCCGTCTGCCCTGTAATTATCCTGAGACCATGAGCCAGCAAGCCTCTCCTCTGGCCACCTGCATTGCCAATATGTATGAGGGGGCCAATTTGGACAATGCCGGGCCACTGAGGATAGGGTCTTCGGCCAGGAAGCCCAGCAACACTGTACTCCATAGCCTGAGCACCACAGAGGCCACGCTAAACCTGCTGGATGCCAAGGGTGACCAGATCTCCAGCAGCGAAGTGGATGTGCTGAAATGCTGGACTTCCTGTGTTAGGGCGTGGGGGCTTTAGAGAGGGATTTGGCCGGTCTGAGACAGGCGAGAGACCCACCGGGAGGGTCTGTTATTAGAAAATCTATTTGTGAGTGATTTTACTGGCCCAGGCAAGAAAAATTTGCCACATTCAAAACCATGGAGTATCATGGTAGATGGACTCCACACCCAAATAACACATTTGGAACTTTGGAAATTAAATGCCACTCAGATGTTATCTGCCCCCTATTGTGCTGGTGTAGTGGATTGTCAAATCATTGCACTCAGTCCTGTTCTCGTGGAGAACTGTTGAAGCTAAGCATGTGTAGGCTTGGGTGGTACTTGAATGGGAGACCTGGGAGGTGTTGGTTAGGCCAGAATAGAGCACTCTTCCCACTGCACCAAATAGTCCATTGTCAATGCAGAGTGATGGGGACACTGTGTTGTAGAAGGTGCTGTCCTTCAGATGTGACATTAAACTGAGTTCCTGACACACCGTGGGCATTATCCCATGGCACTTTTCAACATGACTCTGGCGAATGTGCGTATGTTCTCTGTCACGGTAAGTTGCTCTGGAGAAGAGCATTTGCTAAATTACATTGTGAAAGAGTAGAGGTGGTCACTTCGTACCAATTGAATAAGAAAATTAGCACACTTCATTCGTAGCGCCCATATAACCAAGAACGCATTTTAAAATACAACCTAAAAGGAGCTGCATTTGGAATCTTGCTGTGTCTTCCTGATGAAGACCCAGCACGGGTCAAAATGTTAATCGTGTTGTGATCTTAACTTGTCCACCCTGAACAGGAAAGGTGGCAGAATACTGACCCATATTATTATGAAAATGTTTACAGAAGGGCATCTTCGTTTTCTGTAGCCACGTGCATTCAAATTAGTGTGTGGAGCATCAGGCCCATCTCTGTATGTGTTCCAAAGAAATTAGTTGAAATTTGACTACACCCAGCACTCTATGCATAATATGTCAGTTCAGCTGTATAAAAGTCTATGTTTTCACATTGATTTGTGTAATAGTTGTAATATCCCACCTGCTTTAGACCACAGAGGAGCAGGGGGCTATTTTAGTTGTGAACAATATTCATGTCATGAAATGTAAAATTGCATGTCATGAATGCAAGAAAGAAAAAAACAAAGGACTACGACTTTTATGAACCAGCCAGTTGGTGTTCTGATAGCGTTGATAGAACTGAGAAATGTAAGTGGGAAGTTTGATGGGAATGCCAAATCACATATATAGGTCTGTCAAATTGCTGCAAACGGTCCACCCAGAGGAGCTTGTGCAGTTAGACCGGGGCACCTTACAGCTGAACCCTTCCCTCCCAGGGTGATGCTAAGTCCACACATCGCTCGGTAGGACTCCTGTTTTCAGAAGATGTTGATGTACGGTCTGGATTACATTCGGGGCCATGGAGCACTTCACTGCACTCAGATTGAGTAATTTAGCTGAAAGCAGCATCGCATACCCCAGGCAGAATGAGCTTTCAGTGCAAGTGCTGTGCCTGTGTGAGGGGTCGGTACAAAGTGCTGAGGCTACCTGTTTATTTCATTGGCAGAGCTGAGATTGAAGCACTAGGATGTCCTAAAATAGGCATGAACGTGTGAATCATTCCACACAAACAATCAGCCCTGATGGCTGTCAACAGCGAAGGCTGAATTATGTGTGAACAGTCATATCAGATTGTGACCTTAATTATGGTCTCTGCCATATGGTAGTAATTACGATTTCTATTTTAGTTCATTTCAAATAGCATACAATATAAAATATGATTTTTAAAAAACCCACAAAGAACACAAGGAAAAAATAACCAATTTTTGGTGAAGGGGTGGAGACCATTTTAAAGACCCTGATTTATAGAATAGAATAGAATAACTTTTATTTTCCCGTTTGGGAACTTCAGTTGTAGCCCCAGCAACAACAAAAAGACAGAGACAGTGGGACATAGGCCTACCCACGAGCACACAAACAAACATATCAAATAAAGACATTCATAGAATCATTTCATTAATCAAGTGAATTAAAGTGGAATACAGCCATGCTGCCATGATTAAAAATAGCCAATATTATAAAAACAAGCAGCAGGAGTGCCTTGAAAAACCTCCAGCCTGCTTCCCCGTCCCACAACAGACACACAGCACATGAAAAAAACAAAAGACAAAAACCCAACACAACAAAATACATTCAAATTAACAAACACGAACACGAGAGACAGCTGGACTACGTCGCCATTACAGCACCACGTGACGTCACATTGATCAAAACTTATTAATAGTTATATCATAAATAAAGAACCCATGAAAATAAATGATATGATACAAAGCATTCAGTGTTTGATTTTTTTTTTTTTCTGAAAGTAAAAAAAAGAAAGTTGTTATTCTGCCCACTACTGGAGGATTGCTATTGGTCCTCTATGACCTTGTTTATGATGTCATCAACAAGGTAATTTACAAAGAATGCTTTTAGTTTTTCCCCCCCCTTACCAATCAGTGGTGATCAGTGTCTCTTTATATGAACATGCTAATGTGTCTGCTTATCACTTACCGGTACTGACTGTGCTGTAGGGACTGTGCAGGAATGATGGCTTGTTGCATAAAGGGCTATATGGGTATGACAAAATTTAAGAATAATGGAAAAAATAAAATAAAATAAAACAGTTAAACATATAAACAGACTCATCAGCTTAGTTTGCTGGCTAACACCATGCTATATCAATATAGGGTGAGCAGTGAAATCATGTCACCAAGATTCTAAATAATAGTATGGTATGACTTTGTTATCAGATAAAGGGAATTTTAATAAGCTGACAAGCTATCTGAGTTAAATAGCGAGCTACCTAGACAGTGGACATTTTGACTTGCCCGACCGACAGTTTCTGAACCTGCTCCAGAGGCACTGACAGTGAACGTTCCTCTGACTGGGATTGACTCGTATAAGCTTGCACGTGTGCTGCTGAATTATTCTTCTCCTATCGATGATTTGGTCCTGTTTTCTGGCAGATAAATGACAACTCGGAGGACAAGACTGTGAGGCCTAAAGTGACTGTCCGGCTTCGAGGCACCGAAGTCCAAGCTGAAGTCAGTCAGTCAGGAACTGCCTAAGGGTGAGCTGGGAGTTATTTTGGGGGGGGGGGGGGGGGCTGTGGCTGATGGCCTTTTAGGGGGGGGGGGGGGGGGGGGGCTGTGGCTGATGGCCTTTTAGTGATTACAGATGAAGTATTGGTGGATGTGGTTTTGCACTAGACTGAAATCCATATTTCCCTGTCTGCATCCCCCATAGATATCGGCCTGTAGTTTCCACAGTTATCCCAAACACTTTCTGTTCCTCTACTAGCATGACAATAATGCCATGACCCCCGTTATCCCAGCATTGTGTCAGATCCACCCACCCATATCAACAAATATGTAACTACCCGACACTGGATCAACCAGTTGTCTTTTACAGAAGAAAGCAGTTTCGTCACAGGAATACACGGTTTGACTGTATATCTTTTAAGATTTCTCGCACAGCCATGTCACACACGGAGCAATACAGGAGTATGGCAATGTATGTCAAACCTGAATAATGAATTCATTGCTTTCAGTGTTCAGTATTCCATAATACAGAAGTCAATTACACTGCAAAGGGTGCAGGACATTGTGTTCTCTCAACACACTCTCTTGATTGTCATTGATCAGCAGCTTATTGAAACAAACTGGTCCAGCAATGTCATTTAAATAACTACTGTCAACACACCTTGGTATAATATTTCATTTAGAACAGGAATAAAACATCTGTGGCTGTGAAATAAAACAAATATGACTTTACAGCCACTCGGGCGTTTACATGATCAGATGTTTGCATAGAGGTATGTAGAAAATGTGATCTGACTGTGTGTTTGTTCAGAGTGCTCTTTACAGAAGGAATTAACATAAAACGTAGTGGAAAGGGTACAGTATGGATGCCCACATGTGCTATCCCTCTGGCATTGCATACAACTATTCCCTGACCCCTACCGTCCCTCTGGCATTGCATACAACTATTCCCTGACCCCCTTCCGTCCCTCTGGCATTGCATACAACTATTCCCTGACCCCTGCCGTCCCTCTGGCATTGCATACAACTATTCCCTGACCCCTGCCGTCCCTCTGGCATTGCATACAACTATTCCCTGACCCCCTGCCGTCCCTCTGGCATTGCATACAACTATTCCCTGACCCCTGCCGTTCCTCTGCAGGTGGTTGCGGAGCTGCGGCTGTCTCCGGGGGAGACAGTGAAGAGCGCAGTACATGGCAAAAAATCAGGTCCCAGTCGGCCCGGTGCTGGCCCTATGTCGGGCCCTGGATGCATTCCAGTGGGGCCGGCAAATCTACTGCACGGATCCACTGGTGACAGGGGAAACAGCGCCCCCCGGAGGCCCAGAGAGGTCACGCTCTGGAGCAGGGAGCCCACTCGAACCCAAACTTTTGACAGAGACGGCGGGCCGGGTGCCGGGGGCCCCCTGGTGAGGCGTCGTCACCGTCGGTGCCATTTCGGGAGGGAGGCGACCACATGGCAAGCGGGAGGGGGGAAGGCGCTGTCTTGGCAACGGCTGAACCCCAGGAAGCCGTGGCTGAGGCAGAGAGGTACGAAGGTGGCTTGGGTGGAGGAGGGGCAAATGACATAAGTTTGACATGTTACTGCAACAGAGTATTAAGTAGCCAACTAAACAACTCATTATGTTTTGCGCATAAGCAATGAGTCATCTCTGACAATTTTTAAAAGCTGACATCAACATGAGAGACTTGTTCTCAGCAATTTTACAAAGCAGTGGCGGCACAGTTTTGAATCACCAGCCATGATTATATAATAAGGTCAACCATATATTGGATTTCAAAAAAAGAGGAGAGGGACCAGCGGGTGTTATGAACATAATACTAGGCTATTTATTTGTTTATATATGGTCTATGAAAAGAGCAAAACCTAATCAGACATTTTTTATGATTTTTTTTTTATCCTGCCTGGACGGATATTTTCGGTACCAAAAAAAAAAATATATATTTTTTTTTAAAAATCTGGGAAAAAGAGGGCGTTTGGTCAGTTTATTATATAACAACAAATTTCACTGCTGTATATAGAAACAATTGATCTTTGAAATCTTTTAGCATTGCAAGTAGCAATTACAAAGCCAGCCTGATGTCTCTTGTTATCACGATTAAGAAAAAGTAGTATAAACAACAAAGGCAATCATATATGATCACACCCAGCTTGGTTATCCAGCTTGGCAAGAATAGACAAGTATTTACACCGATCACACATTTTAGGTAAAGATGAACCAGACATATAGCTTTCATCCATGGTCTCAGCTGCTGCATGATGTGCCTGCATTAGGGTCTTTCATTTCTATTTATTCTGCACATGGTTGATTGGTTATCACAAACATTCCCATACCCCCAGCTGTGAGACATTTATGTGCGTAAATGCCCCGCTTTCTTTAGCCGTTGAAGACCGTGATTCACCATGGTGCGCTTTAGTTATGCGTTTAATTACAGTATGACCCGACTTGAATGCATTTTATCATCACATAATCCAATTAATTGATAATAATCCACATCTTTGGTGTTTCTGATAGGAGCGAGATCACGCCATTCGTCCAAAAGGTTGTCACCAAGGAAACTGGGCCAGGCACATGTGCAGAGTGGAAGGAGGAGGGGAGAGCGACACACATCCCCCGTGAAGGCTTCTCTATGCTCCAAGAGTGAAGAGACCTGCTCTATCGGGGATGTTGTCACAGCAACAGGGCGGAATGTGAACAGGGCCACGGAGGCTAGCTTTGTGGAGCCTGACTCAAAACACGGGGACCCAACGTGTTCCGGGACTCTCACAGAGCGAGCCGGTCCCATCCAGGCCCGCGGAGGTGATCCAGTCCAAATCGGGAAGGCTCGGGGAAAACCTATGAGGCAAGCAGGGGTTCTGAGAGACAGACAGGCACTGTGAGGAGCACCACAGCCAGCAGGAATGCCTTAACCACTGGGGTCTTGGGGACAAATCCAGAGGGGCAGCTACAGGTCCTTGGTAAGTTTTCAATCCATGACCCTGTTGCTGTTTACCAGCAATAAATAAATAAAATGCCATTATTTAATGAAATAAATTAATTAATAAATAAAAAAACAGCCCAAAAATATCCATCATTATTTTATCCATTGTTGTTTTAACAGCCAGCGTAGTTGCCATGGCAATCAAACCATTCTACACTATGCTCACACCAGAGGTGCCCTGGTTAAAAAGACCACCTTTTCTTCCCCCTGTCAGACAGCAGTTGGCAATGAAACAAATCCAATTTCTGTTCTCTTGGTTCCCCCCCTCCAGATGACTGTCCCCCTTTACCTGCCCCCTTTGAGCACCGAATCGTTAGCGCGAAGCAGGTACCCATGAGCACTTATTACACCATCAAGCCCGACGAAGTGCTCGGAGGGTGAGTGAGGCCAGCCCCGCTAACGACATGCAGGCTCTCCACAGCTACTCCTGCAACAGACACTTAATGCCGCCTGCCACTTTAACAGCCAATAAGCTTAACACTGTTACTACAGAGAGCCAAGTTCCAATTTAATGTAGGCTTTTATGAACTCTCACACTGAACTCTCACACTGAACTCTCACACTGAACTCTCACACTGAACTCTCACACTGAACTCTCACACTCACACGGACATGAGGTCAGAGTATAGAGTACTTGGTGAGATTTTACATCCGTAATAACAGGCACTTTGAATGGCTCTGAAATTAAACTATATTGAATATGGTGGGTGGAGAACATGGCCTTCCAACTTAATGTGGATCCAAATGCAAGTGTAAAAGCAATTGATATATATATATTTTTAATTGTTACCCTATAAATATAAATAATCAACCAGAGACAATACATACTGTGACATCAAACACTTTTTATTCTGTTGAGAGTTTAAAATATAAATCCAAAAATATTCAAAAAATATTCTTGTACTGCCCACTGCTGGGGGATTAGGTATTGGGCTTTGAAGAGCTTGTTTTATGACTTCATCAACAAGGCTATTTACATCATTTTTTAAAGACTTTACTTCACCAATCTGTGGTGATGAATAAGCGAGTCATTATATGCAGGGTATAAAATTAATTATGAAATTAACTTTAGGTGGCTTGTGGATTCTAAAACTCACCAGCCCATTTTCAACATTTTACCAGCCACATTACCTTTTACAATATAACACAACCTGGTTGGTTACCGGCCAAAGTGGCTGCTAGAGTAAATATCTTACCAGCCACAATCACAATTTTACCAGCATTTGGCTGGTGGGTGTTAATTTCACACCCTGATTATATGAATGTGTTAATTTGCCTCGTAAAAAAAACACTTTACCAGCAATGACTGACTGTAGCCTACCATAATGGCTGTAGGGGCATCATGGCTTGTTGGATAATCATTGTGTGGAAATGTCAGAATTTAAGAGAAATATAAAAGTTAAATATAGCTGTGCTTCGAGAAACACTTTGTTCCTTTGATGCAATAACTAGCTAAGATAGCTTGCTAATGCTCTGTCAGGATGAGCAGTGAAATAACATTTACAAGGTTCAAAAAATCATACGGTATAACTTCCTTATTAGAAAATGTCAATAGCAAGCTAGCAAACTAACAAACTTGGTTTTGTTAAACAAGCTGACTTGTTTGCCAGATATCATTATCTCTGTAATCTAGATGGCTTAGCTACACAGACAGTGAATGTTACATGTTGAGGTCACTTGACTGACAGCATCAGATCCCATTCCGAAGGTGGCGGTGGCAAAATTGCAATCATTGGGATTGACTAGTATTGGCTTGTATATGTACGGCCAAATCTCTCCTATCAAGCTGATTCAGTTGGTTTTGCAGCCATCGATGTCAGAGTTGGTGTGGCTTTCTGTATATGCCGTGCAGGTTCTGCGAGGTACTGTAGCTAACTAAATGTTAGTGTGAGTCTGTTTAGTGAGCTCTCTATCAAAAAGTAAACCTGTGAATATTCATTCCATAAGGATACATCCCCACAGTCCCTCCAGCTGTCCTGAAATATTTGACTTTATATCTAAATGAGTTGTATTTATTATTATTCGCATTTATTAATTCTGAAAATGTAAATATACATATTTTTCCTGTGGCTTAATGAACACTTTAAACATTTAAAAGTCATTTCAGATGGAAGAAAATAGAAATGCATATCAACAATGAAGTACATGAATTAGAACACAAAAACAAAGGCCCAAAACAGATCACACACATGACCCACAGGGATTTACAGCTGCATTACAATCAACCCCTGGTGGGATCCCCATAGGCACTCGATTAGCACAATCACCTGAATAATCATAGAGTGTGCGATTAATTGCAACCCTTATTTATTTATGCTCTTTATTTCACTAACACATGGAACGGAAGGGAAGTAAACATGGATGAAAATGCTTTGAGTGACTGAGTGCATCAGTGTCCACTGCAGACAGACAGATTCAATATGCCGCATGGTTTACAATTTACCCATACACACACACACACACACACACACACACTAAACAATTGTAAATTGGTATTTACAATAAAAAAGTACCAACTATGATCTTGTTGTCTGGAGACGGGGAATCAGCTATCAGTATGGCACAAGAAAGCTTTGAACAGCAAATAAATGTAATTCACAATTTGATAAATACATTCTTGAGTGCAATCATTCCACTAGAAAAACGGCCATTTGTGTTAATTTCCTGTGTGCGTGGTGGAATTCCTTCTGCAAAACAGCTGAGACAGAAGTATGTGGTGATGCACATAAACACTTGTTAAAAAGGTTTTTAAACATTGTTGGGTTTATATTCCCACCATGTGCAGATTGTGAGGACAGGTGCCTACTGAATACCTTAGTTATTAATGGGGACCCTGAGGCTCCCGAATCTATTAGGATAGTAGGTGTGAGATTTTTTGTGCTTTTTTCTCTTGTGTGTGCGTGTGTGTGTGTGTGTGTGTGTGTGTGTGTGTGTGTGTGTGTGTGTGTGTGTGTGTGTGCGCGCGCGTGTGTGTGTGTGTGTGTGTGCGCGTGCGTGCGTGCGTGGTGTGTGTGTGTGTGTGTGTGTGTGTGTTTCCTCAGTGGGCGCTTTGGCCAGGTCCACAGGTGTACGGAGCGCTCGTCTGGACTGACTCTGGCAGCAAAGATCATTAAAGTGAAGGTGATGAAGGACAGGGTAGGTGCAGCTGTGACTACTGGTGCTGGAGGCATTCTTTGCCTCACTGTGAACATTATTTATGAGTACCCTGTGCACATTCCCCTCACAACCTCCCCATCCCATTAGTCATACCCACACAACCCTGAGGGCGGAGGGGTATGTTTCCCATTAAATAACACTTCTTCCATTAGGCATTCATTATTACTGGTGTAAATTAGAGTGTGTCCATGCTCAAAGTAACAGATACACCAGCTGCGTAACAAAATCTACTCTCTACCTGCACTCAAAATGTCCCCATTGTCCTGAAGATGGGGTTTTTAAGCTTCCCCATGTGCTAGAATGGTCAAGATTCTATATCATACTGTGGGGCCTATCCATTCAGTGGAACAGTGCCTAATTAGGGCAAGCCACCCAGCAGCCCAGAGACTGGGTCTTTTTTAATGGGTATGTTGCAGATCCAGTTAAGGGGAAATGCCTATATTTTTGTAGCCCTCCATGGGAAGACTGGCTCTCTGGAGTCTAGACAAAGGTCTGGTTTGTTTACCACCGTAGTTTTTGAATTCTCTCTTTGAATTCTGAGCAGTCTGATACAGGGAAGGGCTAAACTCAATTTAGAATCTTAAGTGAACACCTGGCTCGAAAGGTCGAGTGAATTGCTTGCCACGAGCGACTTTTAACCACTTCAGCGGCTTTCTCTCAAAAGATAACTGTAGGTCTGTGATCTTCCACTGATAAATGTTCACTTCACTTCGGCCTTGTTGAGGAATGGCTGTCATCTCATCCTTGACACCGTCATTCTCTGTTTAAATCAAAGCCCTTAAAAGGAGAAATCACACGTTTTGGGTAACAAGATGTTCTTTTCATGTTGTTCTCTGCCTCTTCTCTTGTAGGACGAAGTCAAGAATGAGATATGCGTCATGAACCAATTAGACCACGTCAACCTGATCCAGCTCTACGACGCCTTCGAGTCACGCACCAACCTGACACTTGTTATGGAGTAGTAAGTCCAAAGTTTTGTTATTTACACTGGGAAAACATATTTTAAAAGAAACACTCTCACTGGAAAATCTATAATTTACAACAATGAAGTTTTGTTGCATTCTTGGGTATTTCTTCTTCTTAGACATTGTTTTTTAAGGTGAATACAATAATTGTAGATCTTACCAAAGACAACGATTCCCAAGACTTTAATTTCCGTGGTCTCATTTACTTAAAAAAACAAAAAAAAACACACACATCTGTTTGGACCCATATGAGGTTAGAACCTGACAGGTGAGGTTAGCCATCTAGTGATAGGTACAATGTGAAAGTATCAGTGGTTAGCTGCCTGGATAGCAACTTCAATCCATATTAAGCATATTAGTGATCTAGATGACTTTTTATACTATGCAAAAGTCATATCAGGTTCAGGGTAGCTTAAATTAATTATCAGTAGAAGCACACTAGCTAGTGTGAGCGAGTTAGGAGGCAAATTATTCATTCACAAACTGGCTAGCTTGCTAGGTAGCCAACTCACTAAGATTGAACATTCGGATTTAACATTTTCTTAAAAATAAAAAAGATTCACAACACAGTCATCAGTTATTCTGCTAATTTAAGACAAGTTTAATAAATATGTCACAATATACTCCCAGACATATTCACACTGAAACTAACCCCATGAATATTTCACAAAGCTCTACCTTTGGTGGGAAAATTCCCCAAATCTTACAACACTCATCTCTTTCCTGTAATGCTTGCCTCTAGCTGCGCTTCTCCCAGTACCCATTGTTTCCATGTTAATTTTGGAAACTGGTGGCATTTGCTTGAGTGGGATAATTATGGTAAAAACAGAGCTTGAAAAGAAAGGAAAATTCCTTTCAGGAAAATTGTCTACTTCAGCTTCGCTTTTACAGTGCACAAGCCCCTGCTTTGGGGTGCTTGTCATGCCCAATTTCCTCAGTGATGCGTTATAAAGGAATGCCTCTTATAGGAAGCTAATTAACACCTGGGAGCTGTTGAAAATTGAGCAAACGGCTCTGTCCAATGATCTTTTCCTGCAGATCACATTTGCATTCCACTCTTTCCGATATTTCACTTGGTGGCTTTTCTGTGTTCTGCTTGTGATGCAGTGTAGTGTGTTTGGTGTTTCTGTGTTCTGCTTATGACGCAGTGTAGTGTGTTCGGTGTTTCTGTGTTCTGCTTGTGACGCAGTGTAGTGTGTTCGGTGTTTCTGTGTTCTGCTTGTGACGCAGTGTAGTGTGTTCGGTGTTTCTGTGTTCTGCTTGTGACGCAGTGTAGTGTGTTCGGTGTTTCTGTGTTCTGCTTGTGACGCAGTGTAGTGTGTTCGGTGTTTCTGTGTTCTGCTTGTGACGCAGTGTAGTGTGTTCGGTGTTTCTGTGTGTTCTGCTTGTGATGCAGTGTAGTGTGTTCGGTGTTTCTGTGTTCTGCTTGTGACGCAGTGTAGTGTGTTCGGTGTTGAACAGTGGGAGTTTGAAGGCTGATCCCTACGCGCCTCCTTTGCAGTGTGGAGGGGGGTGAAGCTGTTCGACCGGATTGTTGACGAGAATTACCAGCTGACAGAACTGGATACCATCGTGTTCATGCGGCAGATCTGTGAGGGGGTGTATTACCTTCACCGGCAGTACATTCTCCACCTGGACCTCAAGGTAAAGGGAGAATCACGTCTCTACTGGCAATACATTCTCAACGTGGAGGAGAAACTTTGATTGCCAATGAAATGCAATCAAAATAAAGTTTGCCACAAAGTTCTGCAATCTCCAAAGTTAACTTGCAAAGATGTGAGGGGAAAAATGGATTGAATCCGTCCCCATACTTCATCCAGCCCATGTAATATTTACAAGAGGAAATGGCCCATGATTTTAGCTCAAAGCTTCAGCTTTGTGATGTTCAATCGAACATTGTTTTGATTTAATTTAGGCTTCATTCTATCCCTGATAGCATTGGTCCTCATTGTCATATACACTGCCCTCAAAAATCACATACACTACCTTGATAAAGATGAGCAAGAAAGGCTGTTTAAAATAAACAATGCAATTAATAAGCTTGAGAGATTTGTGGGAGGGGGAAACAAAGAGATTTGTAAGTCAAATTTAAATAACAACTGGCATAATAGCTCCTGGACCTCCCCTTAACCCTCAGGATTCACATACACTATCAGAAATAAAGATGGAGTGTACCTTATACACTGGGACCATTAAATAACTGAAAACAGGGGTGTAAATAACTGTAATGCATCTTTTTGGGGACAAAAATATTTTCTGGGGAAAAAAACTAAATAATTTTAGCAATTGTATTATATATATATATATATATATATATATATATATATATATGTATATACGTATGTACAGTATCATATAGTTTCCAAATTTTTGAGCATACAATACAGCTAATCTTTATCAAGGGGTGTGAATAATTTTAGAGGGCACTGTATATAAATACTCCGTAGTCCCGCCCATTTTGGTGACGAACGTCTGGTGCCACTTTTCGGAAAAAGTACATATGGTCATAGGGCGATGTACGACCGGGGATTCTGGATAGTGTAGTTGTGTTTTCTCAAACTCCGTTAATTATGCGATTCAAATTTGATTTAAACTCGGTGGTGAGTATATAATGGACTATATAATGTATCACATATATGTCAAAGTTTGGTCCATACATTGCCATAATATCATCTTAAGGGTGACTGAAAGATCCCGAAGTGGGGCAGGTAATGGCTTCCAGCAGTCTTCCGGGACCAGCCAGGGATAGAAGGGGGCGGGACTACGGAGCTCTATGCCAGGGTGAAATGAAGGCCACATACATATGCAAATATTTTATAAACACATACGTGAACATACACATATTTCTAGCCACACCCTTTTAAAAATACTCTTGTTCTTTATATGTATTATTTTATTGTTTCCCCAGCCAGAAAATATTCTATGTGTAAACACTACTGGCAACCAGATCAAGATTATTGACTTTGGACTGGCCAGAAAGTAAGTCATCTTCTATCCCTGTCTCTCTAGGTGATTTCCTAACAGCCGCTACTGTGGCACCCGTTGTTGTACAAGTTTTAAAGGAACTGAAATGTCCCTATGAAATCGTTTACTCTGTGAAGCTCTCTGGCAATTTGGTCAAATTAAATTGAAGAGCACTATATTTAATAACATGCTTGCTAGGTTGAACATGACAACCATCAGTTTGCTATGCTTTTTTTCTGTGAGGTACCGGCCACGGGATAAGCTGAAAGTGAACTTTGGGACCCCAGAATTTCTGGCCCCTGAAGTGGTCAACTATGAGTTTGTTTCGTTCCCAACAGACATGTGGAGCGTAGGAGTTATTACATACATGCTGTGAGTATCATCTGCCTGGAATGCACATAATACAATGTATACACACACACACACACACGTGTAAGAAATATCTATATAATTGTTTAATAATGCACCAAAATAATTGCCATTTTGCACCTTTTGCCAAAATGATATAAAAGAACCAACAATTTTGACATTTTAATATCAGACCTTATTTTCCGTCCATTGAGAAAGGGTTCAGTAAATCACACAATGGCAACCTTCGGGAGAGAAGAGGAAATAAAATGGGACTGGTGTGCTGTGATGAGATAGGGAAGATAAAACAATTGGGCAGGATGGCCAGCTGTCATGGCGTCAGCCGCGGTCTTTCTCAGAGCCACTGTGATTCAATTAGACTGTTAGGCAGCTGTTGCGGGGGAGATTTAAAATTCATCCACAAAGAGACATGCGTCTCATTCCATACCTACAGTCAGCTGGCATGAGGAGCTGGTGCTACCCCGCAACAACAGTGCTATTTAAAGCAATTAGTATGATTTATGTTCAGTTTACAACACTTGCTGTAACCATGGTGTTTCACGATATTCTTTGTAAGATACAGACATTGTGCTAATTCAAAGCAGTGATCTATGTGAATCCTGAGTGGGAAAGGTGAGGTCCGGGAGGTATTCTGCCAGTTACTATTTAAATTTGACTCAGAAATCTCTCTCAGTCTCAGCGGCTTGTCCCCTTTCCTTGGAGACAATGACACCGAAACGATGACTAACATCCTGCATTCCAACTGGGACTTTGATGCAGAAGCCTTTGAGAACATCTCTGAGGAGGCCAAGGACTTTGTCTCCAGGCTGTTGATCCCTGAGAAATGGTATTCCTCCTCTCGCCTGCAACCTCCAACACCACACAAGTTTTTTTTTTCTCAAGGTTGTGTGGAATGTTACACCTCCTTACATCAACAGAGCATCGCAGCGATACCCCCTATTCTTTCTTAAGCACTTCTCCGATTCGCTTGCGCCACAGGTCGTTGACACTTAGCATTCACTTGATGTTCACAAGGCACTAGGTCTAGGTAGTCAACTGTGATAGGGGGGACAGTATAGGACAAAAAAAAAACCCCTTTGTAAAACTGCCATCACCTCTTTCCACCCCCCTTTTTTAAAATGATTTTCTGTGATATCACAGACCCCACCATGCCCCTTGAAAAATTGACCACTGAGTATTGGTTATATTCCAGTACTTAATGTTGCACTGATATTAGTTCCAAGAGTGATACTAGCCTTTTCTGTAGCTGCTGTTTCCCAAGTTATCCTATTATATGCATGTACTGTACCTCACATAGTACGTCACTGCAAAATGTGATCGCTCTGGTGTGAGCTAGTCCACCTGTCATCTTCCGCATGAGAGAGGAATAATATTTAAAAACCAGTTCATAATTTAATGACTGCCTCTTGCCTCTTAGGGCTGGAGTTTTCAGAACAAGTTCATGTTGTACTGCATTGATCTGGAGTCAATTTGCAGTCTGCTTCATTTATGGAGAACGTGGTGCCGGGGTGCATTCATGGTTTTGTTGGTTTCCAGACTATCATTAAGGGGGACGTAGACATCAACAGCTGGTTTCCCAGACATGGATTAAGTCTTTTCCGAGACTATTTATTTATTTTTTTTCAATGGAGTTCTTCATTGGATTTTCTTTTTAGTCTAGGACTAAATAAATTGTCTGTGAAGACATGGGGCGTATATTGGGGACAGGTTGCTTCTATTTACTGTGCAGTCCTGAGTCTTGTGGAGATTAAGGTGTTAAGAGTGTTAAGAGTAAACAGAAAGGGGCCAGAGATCTGAGAATTGTGGATCTGAGAATTTTTATTTTAAAATTTTTTACATATTATCCATTTATACAGCGGGATATATACTGAAGCGATTCAGGTTAAGTACCTTGCTCAAGGGCAGTGTCCTAGCTGGGACTCGAACCTGCAACCTTTTGGTTACAAGGCCAGTTCCTTAACCGCTATACTACACTGCCGCCCATATTCCACGTGCCCTTTTTTTGGTGTAGGATACATTCCCATGCTCAAATCTTGCACCCCCTGCCCCTTCTCCCCAAAACAGCAGCCGCCTCAGTGCATTGGGCTGCCTGAAGCATAGCTGGCTCATCCACCTGGAAGAGAAGGCCAAGATGCGGCAGGTCCAGCTCAAGTCTCAACTCCGCCTGCAGCGCTACCTGGCCGCTCACAGGCAGTGGAAGGTGAGGAGCCACTCCAGTAGTCTTGTCCCCAACTGCTGATCCTGGGTCAGAGTGAACACCTTGTGCACAAAGTGGGTTGGAGTGTAAACTGATCCCGAGAAGCAGCTGAAACAGGACAGGAAATGCCTGGAATTCCCAATAATTAAGTGTCATGTGATCACAATCCTTTTTGTGTCTACTATGGCTTGTGTTGTAATTTTGCATAATGACACACTACTGGTTTTGACACTAATAACCTCAACGCTATTACCTTTTGCCTAACCTTTTTGGATGCGTTTTGCAAGTTACTCCAGATAAGAGCATCTGCTATGTGATTAAATGGAAATGTCACATTGAATCAAGGTGTGTGTGTGTGTGCATGCTGCAAGCATCTTGCACCTGTTACAGTGTGTGCAATATACTGAGAATCACTGCGAGTTCACAGTTCCCCCGAATGAATCAGAACCGGGTTCTGAATGCCTTTCCACAGAAACACTTTCACGCGGTCGCTGCGGCAAACAGGTTAAGGAGGATCTGGGAGAGGCGCTCAACCTCAGCCAATCAGACGTAGGACCGAGGAGGAGGAGCGCTCGGACAGAACGACGCGGCTGAACCGCCACGCCAGCGCGCCCCTGCAGTGTCACTATGTCAACGCATCTTGGCTGAGAGCATTACCTTTTCTAGCTGGGTATAGAGACCATGCTTACAATTCCAGTATCGACTTTCAAAAAAAAAAAAAAAAAAAAGAATATGTACATAAAACTTCATTTTGTATTACGTTATGCATCATGCATCAGCGGGTGTCGATTTGAAGGGGGGATGCAAGGGGATGCCATCCCCCGTTAAAAAAAGAAAAAAAGAATGTGGTTAAACTGCTATCGTCCCTTTCCGTCCCCTTTGTTTTAATGGTTTTCTGTGATATCAGACCCCACCACCGCCCTTTAATTTATTTTTTACAAATAGACCAGTGTAGTACTTTCCTTACAGAGTTACACAGTATTCTGCCATTTTTAAGATGATTTGTTGGTTGTTGTTGTGCCTAATTTATTTTTTCCAAGCGATTCTTCTGACTAAATCTGAATGTGGAGCATACATAAGTGGAGTTTTAATGGAGACACATGTACACGTTTTTTTTTTGCAGTTAAGTTCTGAGCACAAGAGCTTAACCATTATGGCAGACACTGCACCACAAAGGTGTCTTTTCTAAACGGTACTTTTTTTCTTTCTCCTTCTGTGAAGGCCGATTTACTTTAGCTGCTGCATACTTTGAAGCGGCACATTTGTCATTCTAAAATGTTTAACGGTTGCAAAACTCCCTACTCTTTTAACACTAAAATGTTTCATGTGCACAGACTGTTGCAAAAAGTGTGAAGATAAGGTTTTCTTCTGAAAACACATTTTCTCCTGTAAGTCCATGTACTTTTTAAGTATTTGGATGTTTGTATGAAAATAAAAGACTGTATAAAAAAAAATATATATTTTGTTAAAGGTTTTCAGTGCAGTGATGCACCCCGCCGTAAAGAACTGAATGGTAACCATGCCAGGGCTGTGTATAAGAGTCCAGCTGGGCAAAGCATGTTTCAGTCCTCACTGTATTCTCCAGCTCACTGCACAATGGGATCTGTGCAGTAAATCTTTTATATGTGTGTACTTATCTACATTAAGCCCTCCGATACAAGGTGCACAAATCAGTCAATATGATATAGCTACAATTGTGTGAATTAAGCTACAATATACGATAATCACGTGCATTTTGCTCTGCTTTTATGAAGTTCCCTTTCCCATTGATTCCACTAAGGCTTCTACTGTAACCTGCACTGAAACGATGTACATTACAAAATATGCAAACTACTGTATATAAAAAATAAAAATAGATAATGAGAAACTGAACGTTTTAAATTCTTGTTAAGTATAATAACATTCCGCAGCCTTCTTTTGAAATCATGTCATTTTCATGCACAAAAGTAGAACACGTTGCACAAACTCTTTACAGGTTTTATTCATGCAATGTTCACGATACAAAAATAACACGCCAATGACTCCTGGGGAAAACTGGGAATTGTATGAAATTATCCACAGGAAAGGGTTTAGAACAGTCCCTCTTATACACCTCTAGACAAAAGAAAGCCTGGTGACTCATTCTTTCATAAATATAATGAAAGAATATAATATTATATTCATTTTATAAATATAATAATACTGTTTAATTCAAGTTTTTCAAAACCACAAGGACACAGAGCGTTTCCCTGAATTAAATGGAGAAATAGTTTTCCCAAGACCTACTAAGAATACCATTGTCAAAGAATTGTGAAAGACAGCTTCACCTGAAATGCTGAATAGAAAGGTAACAAATCTTGAGACCTAGCACAACATTGAAAAGCCGGATACGAGCTTTTATTAAAAAAAAAAATATATATATAAATAAAAAAATATATAAATAAAAAACACTGCACTCTTAGAGACTATGGGCTTGATTTACTAAGACTAAAACCATATTTGTCTTGCACCAATCATTGGTTGTCTTATTAGTTTTGAGTGTGCTAAAATGTTTTGCACATGCTAAAGGACTTAGTAATTCAGGCCCGATATGTTCCATCTACTTACACAATGTACACATTTAAAAGAAAAAAAGGAAGTGTTAAATAAACACTTACCATCTCGAGTTGCAATTGGCGACAAATTTTAAAAGGCTTTAATATTCACCACCATTCTACCACTCCTACGGAATGTTCACATCACAAATTCCATGGCTTAAGGAGGCCATGCTACAATCGTTCATAATTACGCACACCGCCATTACAATCAAAGACCGGGAACTTTGCTACACTTTAGAAGGTCAAACGTGGCACATCGCCCATCAAACTCAAACAATAAATAAACTAGACATTTAAACTTAAACAGTGTGAATCTGCTTATTTGGCTTTGAGGGCATTTTCCAGAATTCTCCTCTTCCATTCTTCATAGTCCACTTTTACACAAGCTTCTGGGTCACATTTCGGTTGCTTCGGCGAAACGGACGGCTCGTCCTCTGGGAGATAAAGAAAAATAAAGAATGAAATAAAGTTAATGTTAGCTATATAACATTGATACGATTGTGTGAAATTCATAGGCTGCATCTATTAGAGCCAGCAAATTGTGCCATGATTATACAAAAAATAAATAAAATTTCCCAACATACATAAGCAACCATCCTTGTAAAAAAAGATTCATCTCACCTTGTTCTTCCTGCTCAAAGTCCTCTTGCAGTGCTTTTGGTCTTTTCTGAGGAGTCTTGGATGGCTTAATTGGAGTCCCCTCACCTAGATCAGGGGAGAACAAAAAACAAATCAGGCGTTTAATCATGGGAGCATTTGGAGAACAATAGCACCTCAGGACTTTAATTTTAGTCCATTCTGCACCCACCTGCCCGCCTGCACGCATGCACTTTCAAATTGAATTCAAAATTAGCACTCCATTTACAAGACAAGAATGGCAACAATAATGAACATTATTATATAATATAATTGCCATTTCTAATTACATTTGAGCACAGGATCATTTCCGTTGCAAGTGGCTGTGGTACAAGCAGAATAAACAACTCCTAGCTCTGCAGGCGTGTGAAAATAAGCCACTTCAATATGGCGAAGGACCACTCTCATTACGGTTTCATTTCAAACAACTGTGCAGAACCAATTTGATCCATGGGGCTGGTAACTCACAGAGCCAGACAGAGCGCACTGATACGGTTCCATGAACTGTCCATGTAAACCCAGGAACAATCAGCTGACTTACTGCAGACATCCTGACCCAGCTTCTGCAGCTGGGTGCACAGCCGGTCGAAGATCCCCCTTTTGGCTCCCGTCGAGGCTGCCATTTTCCTGTCCACTTTGATTTTCATGCATCTGCAGAAAAATATATTATAAAAAGGATCACTGAATGTCCTCAATTCTGTATTCCCAATGCAAAAAACTATTGTGCCCTTGGACCCATTATCATTGGGCTAGCCATGTTCTCAGAACACTCATCACTACATTCAAGCATAGATATAGAACCATAGATGTGACATATGTCATAGCTAGTGGCACAATTTTTGAGACCATACCCAGGAAAGATGGTGGCCAGTAACCATGGTTTTATATCTATGAGTCAATCATAAGCTATCTGGCTTCTGAGACCCGATTATGACATCACAGAGGGTTAGAAAGTACATGACACTTTGCCATAGGTTCCTATTATAGCTGTACCCAGGTAAGATGGCTGCCAAATTGTTCCATTTCAGAATTCCAAATTACTATTACATTACATGATATGTCACATCTATGGTTCTATATCTATACATTCAAGGGCTAGTGTAACATGGTTAGAACACTTATTTTCTCCAACATTAAACCCGGTGATGAGCCTTGAGTAACTTCACTGCAACTCCCTGTTGGATGGCGTGGCACTCACTTGCAGGCTGTGAACAAGGCTGCCGTTGTGAACAGAGGCTTTGACAGATCAACGTCCTGTTTCTGGGCTTCAGGGAGACTCTCTTCATATCTAAAAAGACAAAATAATTATTTATTTGCGCTATATATACACACATTTTTTTTATTTTTTTTTTAAGAAAAGCATTGTTCCTGAACAGTGAATTACCCTAACATTTTTAAACTGTTAGGCTCAGGAAGTTAGGTCAGCAGCGGTGCCTGCTGGATACAGTCTGTTGTTCAAAACTTATTTGAATTATTTCAAGACATCCTGCACCAATCTGAAACTCACAGACAAACTGAGCAAGCCTTTCACGATTGTAGCTGGTTTTATATGGTCTATTCCCATGGTTCTTTTGGCTATACATTTAAAAAGCCTTAGACCTGAAACAAGTCAAAGACTTTGTGATACGTTGCCATGTTCCATTTGCATGCATCAAGAGAATCTACTCAGATCAGGAAAATGAATGAACAATGGTAGTTACCATAGAGACACACATTTCAACAGATGTCAGCTACCCAGATATTATTTGTGGAAAACTACCTTTGGCATTATGTTGTGAAATGTTTATTTATTAAAGCCACCTACTACACTTTGCACAAATAAATTATAGCCAAGCAGGCCGCATGTTTGTATGTGCCTTTAGAACACATACACTCTCAGACACACACAGACTCGGCATAATACTGGAATTAACTTTGGAAAGTTTAATGAGGAGAAAGCTTGGTGGCCTTATAGCTTTAGAACAAGTTGGTGCAAATTATGGAAATGTCATATTCCTTCTGAAACCATTTCCAAGTGCTAGATGTCAACACTACATGGCTCTCTGATTCCAGGGTGACAGACAAGCATTTCCATGCATAGATAATTATGAAAGAAATGGTTTCAGAAGGAATATGACATTTTCATAATTTGCACCAATTTGTTCTGCTCTTTCTTAAAGGATGTTCCAATCAACCTCTTAAGTCCACACATTATGCCATAAATGGCCATGCATTCCACAAAAAAATCGATGTCCCATATTCACACCCACTGACTTAAGTATCCAGAACAGTTATCAGACAACTAATAGTAGCAACCAACATTATTAGGCAACAGGAAATAGCTGACCTTCTCAACATCGTGGCGGCTGCCTTGACAGCCATGGTGCATCCATACTGTACGGCCAGGTCCCTGAGTCCCAGATTTGATTCCAACCCCAGCATACACTCCATAGATTTCAAATTGCTCTGATAAGCTTTCTTATTTAACCCTGATAGCTTAACGACATATTCCTGTTGGACAAGAAAATGTGGACACAAAACAAACTCATTAAAAACATCAGGTTTTTGTTACATGAGACAGCTAGCTAACTAGCCAGCCATCGGTCATCTGCAACTGGATAATGTACAGTGCATCAACTTTGAAGAAATCTTACTTTGTCCAGCGGAAATCTCATGACCGTCGCGGCCAGATCGAGGCATATGACAGCCTTACTTGTCACGGTTAGGTTTCTCAGTCCGGTGCATTTAACTTGGCATAACCTCACATATTCTTCTGCTTGGCTGCAAACCACATTAGAAAAGCGACAATTGAATAAGACATGTTAAGAAAGGCCGTGTTCTTGATTAACTTTAGAGTCAACGCTTTAACCTACATACGCTGTGCTGCATTTAGATCAACGGTATACATTATATTTTTTCTTACTTAACGCTAATCACGTCGATACTAACTCACTCACAACAGTTTATTCTAACGATGGAATATCATTCTAGTGCCACAAATTTATTTGCAAAACAGAAAGCTAGCGAACGTTTTGTGATTTAGTAGTCTCAAGGTTGATGAAAATCGACATAAAGGAATAATGCACTACTCACTTTAATATTTTTGTAGACGTTATGCCCATCTTCGACGCAAGTTTACTAAACATTCCCTTTTCCATTTCCAATCTTTGCTGTCTGCCTGCTACACCTTCAGTTCACTGTCGCCGACTACCAGAGAAGAATATGAAATCTCGCGCCAACTTTAACAAATACCACGCCTGGCCATACACTGATTGGCCGCAAAAGTTATCTCATACATAACCATCACTCTTTCGATTGGTCAAAAGAAGACGGTTCCCGCCGAATACTACTTCGCGATTGGACAACAATGTTAGAAGGGGAGTGGATAAAGGGTGCCAGAAGTGATACGTTCTGCCAATTGTAGGATCGCTCGCAGAGTTAGATATCAAGAAAGCTAATGCAAATTGGAATAATTGGTAATGTTACATGCAGAAAAGCATCCGGAGAGGGGGCTGCATAGACCTTTTGGTCATCACTGGGATTTTTGAACATCTGCAGTTTATTCAAAACTGTTCGCAGCGTTCCTTGTTACTTACATAGTTTAACAAAAAAGTAGCTGATGTTATATATAGGCCTACACGGTTAAGCCAAACAAATCAGCTATCTTGTAACGTTATATCGCCAAAAAATGGCCTTGATTATATGACGGGTAGCGTTGATTGCTGGAATATAAAAATAACATTCGAATGTTAAGGCGAGTCTTATTTTTTAACTGAAAAAAGCATGGCAATCATCGTTTCATACAAATAAATGCACAACTATGCGAGTAGATCTTGCTGAGTGAATACCAGTGACGTCTGCCAGTCCCAACGCCATTCTAAACATTCTAACCAATGGGCGAAGGATTTCCCAGAGTTTATTTTTTTGATTGGCCAATGAGCGCGGGACCTGTGGAAAATGAGTAGCAAAGTAAACTCGCAATGGTCACATGATTAGGAACGCTTGACGGGTTCTGCTTTATTTCCTGAACTAGATTTGGAAAAACATGGTAAGTACCTAGTTTAAGAATGATCAGGGATAATTTATGCAAAATAACTAAGAGCAGACACAGGACGCTCTCGTGCCTTCAGTGTCGTGCAATACATATTTAACGTTAAGCTGCAATGTCTTCAACTTGGGTGTATAGGCCTAACGTTAGCTAGGCTAACGCAAGTATCCAACTTATCTAGCTGAGTAGCCACATACTGCTTGGCACGTCTTTCCCCTCCTATTATTGTTTTTATATTAACGTTTAGTAAGCTATTACTGCCTTGGGTTGGGTAGGTATTTTTTTTCCGCACGCGTAGGAGTGTTGGGAGACAATTAGTTCTGACAGCAAGATGCCACATGCAGACAGCCGTTGATAAACTTTGTAATTCCGAAGAAGAATGACGTTGATTTATCTTGGTGTCATACATACGAATGCAGGGCCTTTATCTCACGCTTGTCATGTTACAGCACCCCACATTGGTTATTAGTAGTAGCTATGTCAAACGTTCTGTTTTAAATGGTTAAATGCATTGTTGTTTTAATTCACACATCTCCTGTTGAGTCCAAAAGGGGAACAGCAACAATGATAACTGTCCAATGAGCAATCCTCTTCACGTAGTTTGGTGTAGAGTAGCTCGTCAGGCACTATGAGAGATAAAATATCCGGAGTCAAGTATAGGTGGAGAGTATACATTACATCCATATGCAGTATCCCTTTTCATAACCTCGTTGACTAATATGAAGACTAGGAGTTACCAAATGACACTCAGGTTTTTGATACTGGTACGTTCCGTGTGAATTTTCCATGAAGTCCCAGATTTTCCACAAAGACAACTTCTGTGAATGAAGCATATTTGCCGAATCTTTGAGATCACAAATACATTTTACGATCAAAGTGTCCCCGTATAAGCAAATGGGCGAATATGTGCTTCATTTAAGACATTGTAATTGTTGAACCATGCATTTTACTGACAACATCATTCTATCTTTATAATCCTTAGGGTATTCTACATTTTGAGGGTAGCATAATGCTGTAACAGTAATGCAATTACTGCAATTTCTTAATGTTGAAAAGTAGTTGTTATTATTTTAGATTTTTTATTTATTCCTGAATGTACATTTTTAAAGCAGAGATTACATAAAACATTAATCTTTCTTTGTGCTTTCTCTCAGCCAGGCACGCAGACGTCGCCGCAGGATGAGCAGGAGAAGCTCCTTGAAGAGGCTGTCCAGGCTGTTAAGGTTCAGTCCTTTCAGATGAAGCGATGCCTGGTAAGACCTCCCTCTGGATAGGCTTTCTACAATCTGTGCTCTCTGCCACCAGTCTTCTATTCTCCGACTTTTCTCCTTCGTCATCTTGAGTTTATTTTGCTTAGTTCGTCCTCTGCCTTCATGGCACGGTTCCTCATTGCAGGACAAGAGCAAGCTGATGGACGCATTGAAACACGCCTCAAACATGCTGGGGGAGCTGAGGACCTCCATGCTGTCTCCAAAGAGTTACTACGAACTCTGTATCCTGGTGAAATTGGTGTATACTGTGGTCAGCAGAACGAGAATCAAAAAAAATATATTTTATCCTACTCAGATTCAAACATTCACAGGCTATTTTCTGTCACCTGGAAACTTGGTACTTTCCCTCTAGAGCTATAACAGTTCCAGACAGTGTTCCACAGATTTACATTATAAATCTACTCTGTACACTTCCACATCAAGTTTTAAATATGAAATAAATAGATTGGCATGTAGGTTTTACATATTCATAATTTATACATTTGGATATTTATGTCCAAGTATTTAGCAGAATCTTTGCCGAGCTTACATTTTTTGCACAGTCCATTTATACAGCTGGATATTTCCTGAAGTAATTCAGGTTAAGTGCCTTGCTCAATGGTACAATGGAAGTGCCCCATCTCAGAATTGAACATACAACCTTGGAGTTGCCTATTAGGCTATACTGCTGCAATATTTAATACTGCAATGCAAATTAAGTGAATCACTTTTGCATTGCTGTTGCATTGCGGTTGCCATGGTTGTTCCTTGCTGTAAGCAGAAAAATGAAATGAATACAATACAATAAGAAAAATAATAAAAAAAACCGTGATACCTTGACACCTGGCACAGACATGGCCATCTCTGACGAGCTGCACTACCTTGAGATCTTCCTGACAGATGAATTTGCCAAAGGCAGGAAAGTGACAGATCTGTATGAGCTGGTCCAGTATGCCGGAAACATCATCCCCAGACTGTGAGCACCGCCAGAACCAAACGCTAGTTGGTTACCATTTAATCACTGTACAGATTGCCATTCTAATTGGTGCATATATTCTGGTTAAAAAAATGAATAAAAATCCAAGAGGGGCAAAATAATAAATGTAAAATTAATGCACACAAAAAACATAATATTTTTCACCACCCTGTAATGAGATCTAGTTTTTCCGACCAACAGTGGACAACATTGTGTGTGCATTGCCACATGCTTAACCTTCCCAATTACACATAAGGAGTACAAGAATATAGGAATATGGAATAATTCAATCAGAATATGGTGCGATTTCGCACAATGGGCAAATCTATGTTCGATTGCTTTGGTCTCTGTGAGGTGTTAATGCCTTCCAGGGTGTTTTTGACTCCGACTTCTCTCTGGTCTTTCAGCTACCTGCTGATCACGGTGGGCGTGGTGTATGTGCGGTCCTTCCCCCAGTCCAGGAAGGAAATCCTGAAGGACTTGGTGGAGATGTGTCGCGGCGTCCAACATCCGCTGAGGGGTCTGTTTCTCAGGAACTACCTGTTGCAGTGCACCCGCAACATTCTTCCCGATGACGGCGAGCAGCTCGAGTAAGACTCCGCCCTCCGCTGAGACTCGTATAGCACTGACTCCCTGCCACCCAGAGTGAAGTGTAAATAACCAGCACTGAGCCACTCTATGGCACTACTCCAAGTCTGAGTCGCTGTATAGAACTACTCCAGCACGGACTTGCTGTGTGCTAATATTTTGACAGAGAGGAGATGATGTGCTGTGTGCTTATATCATGACAGATGACATGCAGGAAATTATGTGCTGCGTGTTCATATCGTGAGATGACATGTTTTGTGCGTATATTGTGAGCAAGGAGATGACATGCTGTTTGCTTATATTGTGAGAGTGAGGAGATTACTTACTGTATGCTTATGTTGTGACGTAAGAGATGAGGTGCTGTGTGCTTACATCATGACAGAGAATATGACATGCAGAGAATGACTTGCTGTGTGCTTATATTGTGAAAGAGGAGATTACATGCTGTGTGCTTATATGTTGACAGAGATAAGATGACATGCAGGAAATTATGTGTTGTGTGTTTATATTGTGAGAGAGAGGAGATCATGTACTGTGTGCTTATATCATGACAGAGAGGAGATGACATGCTGTGTGCTTATATTGTGACAGAGAGGAGATGACATGCTGTGTGCTTATATCGTGACAGAGAGGAGATGACATGCTGTGTGCTTATATCGTGACAGAGAGGAGATGACATGCTGTGTGCTTATATTGTGACAGAGAGGAGATGACGTTCTGTGTGCTTATATTGTGACAGAGAGGAGATGACGTGCTGTGTGCTTATATCATGACATAGAGGCGATCACGTGCTGTGTGCTTATATCGTGACAGAGAGGAGATGACATGCTGTGTGCTTATATCGTGACAGAGAGGAGATGACGGGGGACATCAGTGACTCAGTGGACTTTGTGCTGCTGAACTTTGCGGAGATGAATAAGCTGTGGGTGCGCATGCAGCACCAGGGCCACAGCCGAGACAGAGAGAAGAGGGAGCGCGAGAGGCAGGAACTCCGCATCCTCGTGGGAACAAACCTGGTGCGGCTGAGCCAGCTGGAGGGAGTCAACATGGACAAGTACAAAGAGGTGTGTGTGCGTGTGTGCGTGCGTGCGTGCGTGCGTGCGTGTGTGTGTGTGTGTGTGCGTGCGTGTACGTGCATGGAGGATGGCTGTGGGCAATGCATTTTATGCTTAAGTGTTTTTTTTCAAAGAAAGGTTCTTTGAGGCTTTGGTTTCAGACAAAACCACTTCTGTTTTTATGTTGCTTTCATCAAAGTAGTACCCTGATTTTCAAACAATGGATCTGAGGCTGGGCATCTCGCACAAGCATTGCACACATGGAAATGACATTTGGCCGAATTAACATTTTTCCAAGTTAACTGTTTCAGGCAAAAGTCAAATTGCTGGTTAACCGCTTTGCGCAGATGCCTAGTCACCATTCCGCCGGCGCCAAGATTTTGCTGAACAGAGACTTCTGTTGCTCCTGCAGCCAAACTATGAGTGGAAACCACAGTCTCCGTGTTTTATCTTTATTGGTACACGATTCGTGACAACTCTGCCGAATAAGGAGATTCTAAGTGTCGCTATTTTCCTGTAGCAAGTCCATTTAACAAGCAACCCCCACCCAGTCTCGCCTTCAACTATACCTACCAATACGTGACATAGTGGACAATAGCGTCTATGTGTGAGTTCATAAATATACACTGCCTGGCCAAAAAAAAAGTCGCAATTGCACCCGTCATGCATAGTGCCCACTGTACAAGCCTCTGGAGGCAGTGTTATGATCTGGGGTTGCTTCAGTTGGTCAGGTCTAGGCTCAGCAACATTCAAGATTCATCGGGCTCAAATTGTGAAAGAGTGGTTCAGGGAGCATGAGGAATCATTTTCACACGAATTAGCCACCAGATTCCTGACCTTAACCCCATTGAAAGTCTTTGGGATGTGCTGGAGAACACTTTACGGAGTGGTTCGACTCTCCCGTCGTCAATACAAGATCTCGGCCAAAAATTCATGCAACTCTGGATGGAAATAAGTGTTGTGACATTGCATAAGGTTGTCGAAACAATGCCACAACAAATGCGCGCCGTAATCAAAGCTAAAGGCGGTCCAACGAAATAGTAGAGTGTGCGACTTTTTTTTTGGCCGGGCAGTGTATTTATTCATCATATAAAATTAGTATTTTGTCATAGCGGCAAGATAAACCCAACAATAGCCTGATCGTAATCGTATGCCAAAAAAGCTGCGAAAAGCCCTGCTCACTCAAATGCAAAAAAAGTTCTTGTGTAATGATACCAAGTCATTCTACTATCAATATCTACTAAATATGAAATAAATATCCAATCCTAGCACTGGTTTTACGCATAGAGAAACACAAAATTCAGTGGTCATTTATTGTCTCGGACAATCCGCTATTACACAATCTGAAACGTCGATGCGCAAGACCCCCCACGCCCTTCAAATCTGTCTTAATTCATTCCAGTTCATTCTGGTTTCATTGACGATTCTTTAATCCAATATAGGGCTAAGTAGCCTTAGCAACTGTGTTTTCAATGTCTTATCGGATGCTTTGAACAGTAAAATACAGCCAGCCGTAACATAATTTCTCGTTTTATCAGCTTAGTTTAACGCAAGCAACTTAGAATGTACTTTCACTCTACAACTTTCCTTTTGATGCATAGTTAAATGTGTTCATGCATATGTATACCTGGGGCCACATGTATAAAACTCTGAGTAACAGAATGTATAAACGAATGCTCAGAGAGAAAGTCAGAAAACTGCTTACGCAAAGTTCTGCATTTCTTCCTCTGCCTTTCGATCACGGTGTCGCCATAACACAACGTTTCCAAACATTGCGTACGTATGGTGTACAGCACGTGCAGAGGAACGCAGATTCTCACAGCACGTGTTATTTTATAGATCTGAATTTCTGCGTTAAAACTCCCTTACGCAGCTTTCTGAGGGCATTTTTCTGCTCAGCAATGTGGCCCCTGGAGTGAAAGCGCTAAGATTATGGTGGAGCACATATTTATAGGTGTCTCCTACCGCAAAAATTGTGAATGGGCGTTTAATTTCTTTGATTACGTAATTAGGACCAGTGATAGTAAATTGGTCGTTAAATGTGGCGGTCCGACCGCAATAGGTCAGCAATATAGCGAATGTTTTGCGCTGCGACTGTTTCCTTAGTAAATCCGGCCCTCACCATTTATTTATTTATTTTTTAGCATTTTTTCCAAGATTTCTTTGCAAGTTAGTATTGTAAATGGTACAACTGTCTTGTTTGATTTAAGCCATGCTTCAAGTCTCTGTGATGCTCACACCTGGGAGTTGCAAAGCCTTAAATAGAGCACCTCCTAAATACGTGAGAATTTACCAAATTTGGCGTCTGCGCAAAGGGGTTAAAATGTCCATCAAGGCTAATGACGTTTACAAGGCCAATCAAACAAAGCAAACTAGTGGATTTTCTACTTTTTTCACGGCGAATGTGCTTTCGATCCATTATTCTAAATTAGCCACTCAGACAAAAGCCTTTTCCAGTTGGTTTAGATGGGCAGGCAGAAGAGAGCCTCTGAAAGCCTCTGTTTTATTGGGTGTAAAGGAACAGAGTGCCCCCTTTGCCCTATACTTAATTGTATGTTTGGTACTCTTGGACTGTATGTTCAGGCATTATGGCCAACCTGATTTTGCTCAGAAGAGAGATGATAAATATAATCAATTGGTCGGTGCCATTGAAGGCGTGTGAATACAGGAAGGTGTGTGCCATACAGGAAGGCGTGTGAAACCCATGTGATGCTGAAATATACTTGAGATGCACTTTTAAGTCTTTACTGCTGTCTTGGCCATGGTGACGGTAGGATTATTTATAGGATGAATCATCACTCAACGGAACTCCTAGGGATAGACGGCTCTAACAAATCCAGGGCTGCATTCAAATCCAGTTTAACACGCTCCCTTCCCTTGCTGTCTTCCCTCGAGGGAGCTATCTTGTGACGCAATTTGCTACGTGCAGCAAGCAAACTTAAAAGGTGCTCTGCAAGGGAGGGTTGACGAGAAAAACAAACAAACGGACCTGAACCGCCCTCGAAACATTTTGGAAGTGCAACACCATAGAGTTGAAATGTGACCGCCACATGGTTCTATAGTGACCGCCCACTTTCTCCATGCAGAGCATTGAATTGTGGGATTCCCTTCTTGCTGGAAGCTTGCATTTTATACCCTTGGTGGAAGGGAGGATAAACGAGGGAGCGAGGGAATATAATTACTCTCTCCCCTTTCTTAAATTGGATCCGAATCACACTTGGTGTGGCTGCCATATTTCATCCTGGCATTTTGGGGATTCCCTCCCAAGGGAAGGGAACGACAGGAAGAAAGGATAAATTTCGGATCCAAACGAGCGCCAGTTTTTGATCGAGGCCGAAAGTTACTTCCCTGTTCTACATGCAGGTGCTTTACCTGGGTGTGTGCTGAAGTCATTCAGCACTGATGAAAGTCTCTTGACTGAAACGTTTGGTGCTATTTTTCTTCACTTTTTGCACTTGAGTACTTCACACTTTTCTTTACTGATGAAATGATAAAAAAATAAAAAGTGAACTTTTTTTTTTTGCTATCTCAGCCTGTGAACTTCCTTTTGGGGTGAGTACCTCAAATTTCTGACGGTGTGCGTGTTCTGCCTTTTACAGCCAGAAGTGATTTCAAAACACAATTTTTTATGTATTATATTTATAACTTTTCTGGCTAGAGTACAGATTTTCAGATTAAAATAATGTACTGTTGAATCCAAACTCTATAACATCTATAGCTTGTGATTTTTTTTTTTATCCAGGTGGTGCTGTCAGGAATCCTGGAACAGGTGGTGAACTGCCGTGATCCCCTCTCCCAGGAGTACCTTATGGAATGCATAATACAGGTATAATTTCACTCTGATGTGTCTGCAGGTAGTGTCCTATCATTGTAATTCTTGAGCATGTGAGATTCCCAACCACTCAGCAGCACCAAAACATGGTTGAATGCTTATAGTTTTATCTGTATTATTATTACATAATAATAATAATTATTATTATTAAAACTCATGTCATGTGCATTCTGTACATGAGATAATTTTTTTTCAACATATTTTCCACTGGGCAAAGAGACAGGCAAACCACGTGATCATATTGGGTCTATCTCTGTGATTGGTTCTCTCTCTGTGATTGGGTCTCTCTCTGTGATTGGGTCTATCTCTGTGATTGTAGTCGTCGTCCTCTTCTCCTTGCTCTTGCACTGTTTCTTTATTTATGTATTTATTTTATCTGGTCAGGTGTTTCCAGATGAGTTCCATCTCCAGACCCTCAACCTTTTCCTGCGTTCCTGCGCGGACCTACACCAGAATGTCAACGTTAAAAACATCATCATCGCGCTCATCGATAGGTTCTGCATCACTGCAAAAACACACTCTTTTGTGGGGGAGAATCCTAGAACAGTCAATTTCTGTAAAATGATTTAAGCAGACAGCGGAAAATTAGGAGTTGTGTCTCTTGCTACTTTAAATATGTAATAAATCTGGATAGTACACTTACAAAACAGTGTCAGTGTTAGCATAAAGTGCATTCAATTATTTAACAGGCTCTCTTATCCAGAGAAGTGAACAAAAAATTATTGTTTGCTTATGTGTTTGACAGGGACCATTTACAACTGCGTAGTGAAGTAGTTCTGGAGTTTTCCATGTTGGTATTAGCGTAAACACACAACACTTTTAGAGTTGGCAACAGCATACAGAAAGTGCTTCAAGCAGCTGCACTTTTATCATAGTCATACTGACGTTTCATACCGACAAACCTGTTCAGATAATGACGTTCATGACGTTTGGCTGTATTATTTGATATGTTTGTTTGTGTGTCGTGGGTCTGCCCCCACTGTCTGTGTCTTTTTTTGTTGTTGCTGGTGGCTACAACTGAAGTTGCCTATCGGGAAAGTAAAAGTTATTCTATTCTATAATGGCTAATTCTTCCTCAGACTGGCGTTGTTTGCTCACAGAGAAGATGGCCCTGGCATCCCTGCAGATCTCAAATTGTTTGACATTTTCTCACAGCAAGTAGCCACAGTCATACAGGTAAGAGGATGTTGTTCGACTAGAGCACTTCATAGAATCGATTAAATCTTTCCGGAAAAGCTCCGTTCTAAAATGTCACTCGACAGACTTGGACAAGACCTGCGGCTTTGCTGGCTCAATCTGTTGTGCTGTGACCTTATCGCCCGCTCTTTAGTCCCGACAGGACATGCCGGCGGAGGACGTGGTGTCCCTACACGTTTCCCTCATTAACTTGGCCATGAAGTGTTACCCTGACCGCGTGGACTATGTCGATAAAGTCCTGGAGAGCACAGTGGAGATTTTCAACAAGCTCAACCTGGAACAGTAAGCGCCGGCTGTAGCCTCATGCTATCGATTGCAGTTTCCTGGCGCGCGAAGAGAGCGGATCAGCCTCACGCGGTACAGGATGCGCAGAGCTCAGTGTTGCGTGTCACAGGAAGTTCAGGAGTCTGCTTTGTGTGTCACAGGAAGTACGTGGTTCAATAGGTGTTTTATGGCAAGTTTTGGGCCCGGTGTTCTGCGCTGTAGGAAGTGAGTGGGTTCTGCCGTGCGAGTTGCAGGAAGTACAGGGCTCTGTGTTGGGCGGTACAAGAAGTGAGACGGTTGATCTTGTGTTTTGCAAGAAGCAAGAGGCTCAGCGGTGTGTGTTACAGAAAGTGAACGTTTTGTACCTCTGTGGTGGGTTTAGGGGTTCAGTAAGCTCCTCTGGGATCATAAATTCAAGAGCTCTGGGCTGGGTTCTCATTCAAGACTTATGGATTCTAATGAAAGGCCAATGAGAGTGGCCAGCTTTTTTAATGTATATTCACAAGTTTAATTAAAATGCATGCATCTGATATTTATTATGTTGCAGGAAAGATGTTGATGAGGAAAGTTTTCAAGAGGAAACTGTTTTCAAGAGTTTTAAAAAAAATCATTTTGTTAAAGAAGGTTTCTCTGGTTTATAGATATGAGTCGTCGAGAGAATGTTTTTAACCCTTGTGTGGTGTTCGTGTTTTTGTTACTCACCCAGTGTTCGCGGGTCTGGTGGACCCACAACATTATTTGGTTTTTAAAACAATAAAGCCATAACAATTTACGTAAAAATACTTCACAGATATTGACTTTATCTCAATTACAAGCAATATAGACAGCATATATGGTTAATATTGACCATTTACCTCTGCTAGATCACATTTATCAATAAAAGTGATATTTGTTTCTTGTGATAAAATGTGATTTTTGTGTTCTTTTACATGTTTATCACAGAAAATGAGCCAAGGCCAATGAGTCTCAGGTTGAAAAACTATGAATTGTGTCATTTTTCTTTTAGTAAACACTGAATACGGGTCCCACAGACCCGAACACCACACAAGGGTTAATGCAACCTGCCCTATAATACTAGGTTTCCTTTTATGTACCGAATAATTGGACACAGCCATTCATTAGTGCTCTCCATTCATCATGTCCAATAGAAGATGAACAGAGAACAGCCCGTGTAGTTTACTGCTCATGTTCTTTCTGCATTTCTAATTTTGTAAGGAATAAGATTGTCTGTGCTCTTTAGACATAGTTAATTTAATTACCTCACAGGTTGAGCGAAAGATATTTCCTTCCTTGTATATATCCCATGATACTGTGACCTCAATGCATCATTCGCAGGTTTCTGCAAGTAAAACCTATTTTTACTTCCTGTTTTTTTGCTTGTTTTCTATTTAACTTGTTTTTTTTTGTGGTTATTTTATAGTTCAGAATGTATAGCTGACTGTGTACTATTCATGTTCATCACTTTACATATTAATATTGGGTTGTCAGACTGACTTCCTCTTTGATGGATGAGAAGTGATTAATTACTAGTAATGTCTGGTTACTCCAGCAGTAGTTAGGATTTATTTTGTTGGGCCTATAGTATTTCTTGCTCAAGTGTTACCACATGTGGCTGTATATGTGTATTGGCTATATGAGGAACATGTCACTTCCCCGGCTTTGGATACAGTACTCAACGTAAATGAAATGAGCTCATACGAGTTTGTAGCCGTAGACTTTATCTTTTAAGTTTACCACTGGAATTTGGAAATCCAAGCTCTGTCTGTCTTCCCTTGTCATTGTGTAGTTGTGGTGAAAATGGCCCTTTCGATCAAATTGTTTGTTCAGTGTTCTGTGGACAGAAATGGGTCATTTGCCTGTACCACTTTACAAACAGCTGGAAAGCATGTGAAGCACAGGTCAAGAGCCCTAGAGTGCATTTACGCTGAAAACAGAATATAAAACATGAACAAATACCCAGGCTATGTACAAGAGAACATTATCCACTGGACAGGTTTTACTTGCTAGTTTTTCTTTCTCCCTCTGAGCTGACAATTGTTAATTTTCCCTTAAGCGTCGCCGCCAACAGTGCAGTGTCCAAAGAGCTGATGCGACTGCTGAAGATCCCAGTGGACAGCTACAACAACATCCTGACCATCCTGCAGCTCAAGCACTTCCACACGCTCTTCCAGTACTTCGACTACAAGTCTCGCAAGAGCATGAGTTGCTACATGCTGAGTAACACCTTGGACTACGGCACAGAGATCGTGGGCCAGGATCAGGTGAGTGGGCGATGAAAGGCCTTTTTTCGATATGTAAAAAGCCGTGCCTAGGTCTAATGTTGGCTTCAATGTATTTGATGTGCGCGGAAGACTGCATTGTATTGTCCGGCCAAATATCAAGGCCCTTGAAGGTAGTGCCTTGCTCCAACTCTGACCCATTACAAGTAATGGTTATTGAAGGATATTTAACATGTAATTTATGGGCCAGTCTTCCTCAAAGTCTTCTTGACTGGCTTTTTTTTTTTTTTTTGCTTTTAACGTGGAGACTTGTGTTTTTCTCCATCAGTCCAATGCCTGGAACTGCACTGCGGTGTTGTGTATATAAAGAACATTTTCTGAGTGACAGGGAATTATGACGCAAGACAGCCATACTATTCATAGAACCACACATTTTATTCATGCAGCTCCCCGCCAAAGGTCAGCTTCAATGGCACATTTAACAGCTGGCAATTTAAAAAAAATTATCATTATCCATCTTTTTTTTTTAATGGTATGAGAATGAAGAGGACTTCAAAAGAGTCGTTCTGTGCAGTAGAGATGCGGAGGTGGACACGCAAGCAGCTCAGTGAATTTACAGTCCAAAGGCGCTTCATTATGTTCGGTGGCAGGAATGGACTCAATATGCAGGAAATAAATCAACAATATAACGCAATTTGAAAAATAAAAATGCTTCCTTGCCGCCCTCCTTTAATTAACTGCAAAACCACTACCCGGTTTGGCATAGTATGGACAGAGGGCGAGTAATTCCTCTCTCTCTCTATCTCAAGGTTGAAACCATCTTGAACCTGGTGTCGACGCTGATCCAGAATCAGCCGGACCAGCCGGCGGAGGACACTGACCCCGAGGATTTCGCTGAAGAGCAGAGCCTGGTTGGGCGCTTCATCCACCTCCTGCACTCCGATGACCTGGACCAGCAGTATCTGGTAAAGAAATAGCTTGTGAATGCTCAGCTTCGCAGGTGGAAATCATTAAAGTAAAGTTCACGGGAGGTTTGTGACAGAAGCTTGACAGAGACTCGGGCTGCTGCGGGTTAACGTTGGTTATATACAGTGAGCGGGGAGCATTGAGACGGCGCCAGAGTATTAGTTATTGTGGCGATGCGAAACGCTAATGCGTAACCCCCCCTCCCCTCCCCCTGCGTCGTAGCATAAAGTAATTAGATTTTGTTATCGTGTGTTCTCACCTGCTTTTGTTGTCCCTCCTCCTTCAGATTTTGAATACGGCCAGAAAGCACTTTGGTGCCGGGGGGAACCAGAGGATTCGGCACACGCTTCCGCCGCTGGTGTTTGCCGCCTACCAGCTGGCGTTCCGCTACAAGGAAAACTCCACAATGGTGTGTTTCCCAGACCTCTTCACCCTCTTCAACTGGCTTTCTGCAGTTTCCGATTGGATTAGTCATTTACACAGAAAGGACTGTTTATTTCACCGTCCAAAAATGAAACGCGCTCGTCCAATTTGTTTAAATAGGACACCTGTTCCATAATGTACCTGATTGTGGCCGCTTACAAGTAAAACGGTAAAAGCTTTTAAGACTCGCCCTCGATTGATACTTCAACAAATACTGTAAAATTGGGAACACTGAGTGAGAGCATTATAAATGGAAAATTAAAGGTACGTGAAAAAAAATATGGCTACATTGGGAGCCAATTTATTTTGATCTGGAATGTTGTGTTTGCCTGTTGGTGTTGTGATTTCTGTGTTCATTTTATATGTTGTAAGTTGAACCATGAATCGAGAAGAAAATGTATTCTGTTCTCACAGATTTGGTCTTTTTTTTCCGCCCTCAAAAGGAGTGCGGTACGGTATTTCTTTTGCTTTGTTCAGACCGGTAGAAAGCAGAGAGGGTAACAGTTAGAGAAGGGACCACGGGCGCCTGAGCAAGAGCCACGGCGAACACGGGCGGGGGAAATCGCATACGGCCAAGAGTCGGCTACCCCATGGACTGTGTCACACGTCGAACCCAGAGTGTCAGTCTTAACCAAAAAGAAGTCATTAGCATGCAATTATCTGAAGCCAGAGAATGAAGATTAAGGCAATGTGATGTGTGAAGTCGTGCATGAACATTACTGCGTGATCCATTAGTCATTTGACTCGAGGCAGGTATATACTTAAATAGATTTTGTACATAGAAGTTGCTGAGGGGACACACAAGTGCAAATTTACTTTGTTTGAATAACCTGCGTGGTTTGTGTGGTTCTCGCTGGCTTGGAGCGCACACTCTCCTAACAGGACAGCAGTCCATGACAGGTCGCTTAGC
This sequence comes from Synaphobranchus kaupii, assembly GCA_029718625.1. Classification (NCBI taxonomy): domain Eukaryota; kingdom Metazoa; phylum Chordata; class Actinopteri; order Anguilliformes; family Synaphobranchidae; genus Synaphobranchus; species Synaphobranchus kaupii. The sequence continues at coordinate 12,561,420 of CM056391.1, forward strand.
CACAATGCTTCAGTTAGTACTGAGGGGAAGGACATTGGCTGCCATCTGCGGTATGGCCCGGCTGGGATTTGAACCCCAGCCTTCAAGGTGCCAGGAAGGGCTTCCTAACCGTAAGGCGGCATATATTGTATTTGTGTTTTTTTTTTGTATTCTTCAGGATGAAATGTGGGAGAAAAAATGCCAGAAGATTTTCTCCTTCGCCCACCAGACGATCACCGCGTTGATCAAGGCCGAGCTGGCGGAGCTCCCGCTGCGACTGTTTCTCCAGGGTGCCCTGGCGGCCGGCGATATCGGCTTCGAGAACCACGAGACCATGGCCTACGAGTTCATGTCGCAGGTAACGAGGACTGCGCCCCCCTCCCCTGCGTACTGTGTGAGAGAACCGACGGTCTATTAGCGCGCTAGTCCCGCCTGCAACTGGCCGCCCCGCATAATGACTGCGGCTTCCCCCGCGGACATGTAGCAAATGAAGCGTACTCCCGAACGACAATGAATGCCAGTTCAACTGTTAGTGGCAAAAAAGAGTGGTTGGCGGCAGTGCATATTTTGGAGGACAGAATAAGCTTAGCTGCTCTTTCTCGACTTGATGGAGGTTGCAAAATGCAATGAAGCATTCAAAATGTCAAAAATAACATTAATTGAATGTAGTTAGTCAGTATTTCATGTAAAACCACTGTTGTCCACTTGAAAGAATGCATTGAGCTGTAATTTAATATGGTGGCCACTAGGTTTGCCCTACTTGGTTTTTGTGAATTCAAAGGCTGCAGAGATAAAACGAGATTTTAAAAAAATGCCTAAGTCTCAGGCCAGGATTCATTTAACTTGGAATTTAATGCGACACGTCTTTTCAGAGACACCACACCGAACGCACATCTATCATACTCCGCTCAAATCACCCAAGCCTGGATGCACATAGGGAAAGTAGTACTTAACGTGCGTGAATATTCCAGTTAATCGCATACATCTCAAGCCGAGATTGGAAAGTAGATTTGATTGAATCTGGCTGACAGTCATGGCCAGTGAGGTCACTTCCTGTGCGGCCCTTTTTCCAGGCCTTCTCCCTGTACGAGGACGAGATCAGCGACTCCAAGGCCCAGCTGGCGGCCATCACGCTGATCATAGGCACCTTCGAGAGGACCCGGTGCTTCGGCGAGGAGAACCACGGGCCGCTCAGGACCCAGTGCGCACTGGCTGCCTCCAAGCTGCTGAAGAAACCGGATCAGTGCCGGGCAGTCAGCACCTGTGCGCACCTCTTCTGGTCCGGGTGCAGCACTGACTACAACGGAGAGGAAGTATGGTTCCATGTTGCAGCGGGCCCTGAGAATGTTCCGGGTTTTATCACAATAATGTACAATGCTACTTTTCAAAGGTTTTCAAGCAAGAGCAATGCAGAGAAAATCGCTATCGTTTTATTTTTTCAAATGGATTGCAAATTATTGCTGCTATAAAAGTAAGGGGGGAAAAAAACAAAAACAAAGTAAAATACCAAGTAACACAAAACAAGATATTACAGAGAATTTAATACCAGGATGGTATATTTAATACCAGATCAATTGCTTCATAATGTCTTAAGTCTAGAGAAGAACAAAAAACCATATTCTTCTTGCAATGGGACTTTTGAAGTCATTCACAGCCTATAATTTGGTGTACTGCATATCCCTGGCCATGAGAAATTTGGGCAGCCGTTTCCATTTTTCACGCTTTCCATACAGGCTTTTGGCATAAATATAGGCAGAGCTCTAGTAAGATAGCAGAAATGATAGGGATGGGTAATTACCATTCAACTGAGATTGCCGGTGATGGAGTAGGAAACCTGATTATCAAGCTCCCTGAGACATCACCCCTGTTCTTCTTTGTTCCTGACTGATATGAGCAGTCTGCGTGCGTGCGTGCGTGCGTGCGTGCGTGCGTGCGTGCGTGCGTGCGTGCGTGTCTGTCTCTCTGTCTGTCTGTCTGTCTGTCTGTCTGTCTTCTCTGCTGGTTCTGAATGTGTTTTTACCACTGGCCCAGGCCTCGAATTTCATCATTTTTTGAACAATGCCACATGCCGTAGCAAAGCTAAACCTTCATAGGGCAGCAAGGCCGTATTGGAAGGCAGTAAGGTACTATGTACACGCTATTTATATTTACAATATTTCTGTGTTGTCCTTGCTATGACATCATTATTCTCTGTATATTTAAACTGAAATTTCTTAAGCTATATTTAAACTGCTGGCTGTTAAACGGACCCCCCCCCCCCCTCCCGTGTGTTTGCAGATGCATGATGGGAAACGAGTTATGGAGTGTCTAAAGAAAGCTCTCAAAATCGCCAACCAGTGCATGGACCCGTCGCTGCAGGTCCAGCTCTTTGTCGAGACCCTGAACAGATACATTTACTTCTACCAGAAAGGGAATGAAGCGGTAAGAACGTTCAAGTTTTAAAATTTTTTTATTATTATTTTTTCATTTTTAATGAGATGTTTTTAGCTGGGCATGGGAACAGCGACTGATTTTGAGCATAAGTTGTCCACCCACCAAGCGTTGCGGGGGGCGAGCGGCTTCGGCCTGTGACGGGCTGCTTTCTTCAGGCCCCTGGTGAACAGAGAGGCGTCTCTGTTTCCGCTGGGTTCTGCTCTCAGAACCCTAACCCTGTATCCACGCCTGCCATCATTATCGGTTGGGTATTTTTAGCTGCGACACTGAAAGGGGTCTGAAATTTTGAGGAGGCCTCCGGATATAATGACAGCAGGTACTCTTGACCCAAACACGCACAACCATAACAGCGCCTCTCCGCAGTTGATAAATTTATTATTTTCAAAATGCAGATTACTTTTGCAAGTGCCAGACCCCCTGTGTATGCTGGTTTTGTTCTGTCCATAATTATACACAATTTCCCTGAACAATGACCTAAGTGAACCTGAAACTGACGATGGGTGAAACTACCCTGTAGATCAGTGTGAGGCTTGTGTGAGCCAATAGGTAGAATTTATTCTACATGAACAAAACTACGTGATTAGGTCAATAAATCACTGATAACTCATGGTAACTCCATTGATTTTGGTGCCCATCACTAGTATTCAAACACGTTTCCACCGGAAAAGGTAACTATAACAATAACGATTTCTATGAAGTTGTGTCCAATGAGGTTTGGTGTCTGTATTACAACAATAACAATAAAAATGATACAGTCACAGCCATGTACGTCCAGCGAGTGCGTTGATAAAGCATTCTCAGGCGTGCGCACAAGCAGACGCCCATTCTATAGTCCATTTCTATAGTTGTAGTTATTATTCGGTGTGAAAAAGGACGTTCACCGTGTTTCTTCCGTACAGGTGACAGTCCAGGTGCTTAACCAGCTCATTCAGAAGATCCAGGAAGACCTCCCAAATCTGGAGGCCAGCGACGAGATGGAGCAGATTAACAGGCACTTCCATAATACACTGGAACACCTGCGGCTGCAGCAGGAGATGGCAGCGGCTGATGGCCCAGGCTACGAGGGGCTGGCCCTCTAGAAGTTTCCGATTGTTCCAGAATATTCCCTCCAGCGGAAAAAATTACTTTTTTTTTTTTTTTTTTTTTTTCTTCTCCATGCCTTCCTCTTATATTTCTCCGTTTTTGTGTGTCAAAAAAAGCCTTGCCACCCCAGGGTAGTGATTTTCTGTTCTAATGCAGTGTGCCTTTCCTGCCTCAAGGTGGTAAGGATGCAAGGTTCACCAGTTTCTTTTTTTAACCTTTATCCGTCTTTACTTCGTCTAATAGGGAAAATCGGGCAGATGTTGCCATACGTATGCAGTCACTTACACATGCAACTTACCCCCTTTGTTACTTCTCAAGCCAGCCCCATTATGATTGTCGAAACAACTTCCCGCTACCGTTGTCAAAATGGCCGTCGCCGGTATGTCGGCAGCCTCCATTTTCTGCTCTAGAGACGGTGCACTCTGCACCTGGCTAATGCAGTGAGCGGACAGGGGTGACAGATTAATGAAACGCACACCTTCAGGAAGAACCATGCGCTTGGGTTTCTGGGAACAGCAGTGCCCATCTAGCATGTTCAATTTCAGTTTTTTCTGGTGGCAGTTTATATTTGAGGCAGAGGCCATTTGCTGCACACCATAGATACTTAGAGAGAAATGACTGGGCAGATGAATGAGCAGAGATGCACAGTGAATCAGTAGTGTACTGCTGGAGTTAAGTGTGTTCTCCCTATAAATGCAGGACTACAGACCAGGAAGACCTTTCCTTTATGAACATATTTAGCCTTAGGTATGAAAAAATGTTACACCCCCCCCCCCCCCCCCCTTCAATTTTTAAAGAAATATATATTTTTCTTGTATTATTGTAATTTATAAATTCCAAAAAAATATATAATTTCACAAATCATTTTGAGAAATCACCACAAATTATAAGGAATGCATTTTTCCCCTGGGTAGGTTTTTTTTTTTTTTTTTTTTTTTTAAGTATGTGGTTTTAATATATTGTGAATATGTATTGACTTTATATTTCTATATTACAGCAGCTTTAATGGTATTTTAAAAAAATTTCATTTGGTGCCCAACATGGGACTGAGCATGTCCGTTTCGGAATGACCAACGATCTGCAACTGCAGCCTCATTCATGCGCAAACCCCACTGCTGATTTGCGTTTCTCCTCCGAAACATGTGGTGTCACGACTGCTTCTTTTCACACCACACTCTACAGCTAAGTTTGCATAGGGTGGAGTCAGAGGAGGACCTTTCATATGCAGCTTTAACATGCAGTCCGCGGTCCACATGCAGCCCGATTGACCAGCGTCACTAGGTCGCGATGAAACGCAGACGCCTAACTGACTGATCCCTCCCATAGTCTGGGTGATGCGATCGCCAATCACCCTAGGGAGGTACCGGCTACAGTCGGCACTGGTGTGGTCCAGATTGGATCCGAGACCGTGGGGCTCATCCATGCACCACAGTGCGGTGCCTTAACCGAGTAACCCGCCCAGCAACAATGCATTAATGGTGCTTCATTTTGAATTTCTATTTTTGTGAGTCAGTTCATCCAGTGAAATCAAATTTTGGATGCGTTTGTAAAACCGGCACATTCAAGAGGACTTTTCATACTCGTCACAATGTGTCATAAATTAATCATAAATTTTTTGCCTTCATTGCTTTGTGAAATGCCTTTTGTGAACTCAGTGACTTAAATACAGCAAATAATGCATGTTATACATTGTCTCTGTTGCCCGGTAACAGGGTTTTCAGGTTCCAACCAGGCTGGATTTCATCAATGGCCTCAAATTAATTTGGTCAACAAAAAGATTTTGTTGGACAGTTTATTGATTTTAAAAATGTGTTCTTTTGTAATGTACTTTCCACTTTTAGTAATTTCAGAGAAATTCTGTGAATCAAAGGTTAAGGATGAAAAGGAACACCAGGATGTAATGTACAACTTTATTTACCAAGCAGCTTCAGATAAGTGTCCGCATCTGTCTCTAGTAACCTTCAGTATAAGGATTGCGGAGGGCCAAAAAAAAACAAGTAAACATTAATATTTCATGTAGTTTTCTAATGTGTACACAGAGTATTACACAACACAGTCCATTTTGTGAGGTCACATTATCTACGATTTTTGTGACTCTTCTTTGCTGTTGCACTTCAGTATTCTGTATTGTCATTCCTAAAGAAGTTACCATACGGTAGGACTGCAAGAGCCGATGTTACCACGGTCAACTCGGCGATTCTAAACAAACAGCTTTTGTTTACAAGTAATTGAAAACACGACAATACCGTGCCCTTCACGTGCAGTCATGCTCTTGTATGTTCGTATTGTGTTGCTCAAATAAATTCAAATATTTTAAACTGCATCAATATAAATAATGCAACAGCATGTTATGAACACTGATTTATTTACACCCATTAATAATACATATTTTGTATCCTTCAAACTTTTAATGACACTGATTTAATTCATTATTTAGTCTCTTAAGGTTTATAAGCCTTTGAGTTTATGGATAAATTGTTTTTGTTGCAAGTGATTTGCAAGTTACTTGCACCCCCCCCCCCCCCCCCCCTAGCACTTCTGTTCAACATACTGGGGCTGGATTTTGATCTTGGAGGGGCAGAGCAGTTTAGTAAAAGCCCTCCTGAAGCTGTTGTGGCACAGTGGATAAAGGATGGGATTAATGGAAGAGTTGATCCATAGCAGCCAGAAGGAGATCTCGTACAGGTAGTGCTGCACACACTGGCCATGGCAGGCTGCTCTAATGATCATCAGCATTGTGTAGGGAGCCCAGCACAAGCCGAACACGCACACGATCACCGCCAGCGACTTGGCCACCTTCTTGTCGCGTGTGAGGCGGAGCCGAGCCGGGTCGGCGGCGTCAGAGCGGGCCTGCTGGGCGCCGCCGGACCCGTCCCCCGGCCCCTGGACCAGCTGCAGGGGCGGCAGGTCCAGCAAATCGCTGTCCCGCCGCTTACCGTCGCTGTCCCCTGCGGTGGACACCTTGGCGCCCAGGATTCCTCGGGTCTGGTTGGCGCCCGCCGCGGCTACGCCGCGCCTACCGGCCACGGTCCTGACGAAAAACACCTTCTGCTCCCCGGCCCCACCACGCGGCTGCATCTCCCAGTCCCCCGGTCCCGCTCCAGCCCCCACTGACTGCCCCTCCCTCATCTGGATCCGCCTCCTGATGTTGACGTAGATGCTGAGGTTGAAGTAAGTGACGCTGATGAAGGGGGTGAAAAACTCCACGGCGGACGCCGTCATCAGGAAGTACCAGTTGAAGTAGAACTCGGCGTGGCACTCGCCGCGAGGGACGACGCTCCCGCCCGCAATGTGCTCCCAGCTGATGATGGCTGGAGCGTACAGCAGGAAGGCGGCCAGCCACACGCTCGTCATCTTCAGCACGGCGTCCCTTGTCACGCCCTTCTGGCACCTATAACTCACCTGAATCAGAGGACCCGGCAGGTTAGAATCACTGATTTTCCTTTACGAGATGGATCACGATCACAGCAATGTTCACGAAAGAGGCGGCTACACCCCAAACTTGCACTCACGTTATCCCTTAATTTATTTAATATTTGTTCTGCACTTCTGTTAAACTGCCTGGTATTGCTTTGTTTTTCTTGTTTGCCAATGCGCAAGAAATATTAGCCTACTGTTTAAAAAGATGGTGACTGCGTCCTTCTTACCGCTCTCGTGACACAAAGAAACCGGTCGAAGCTGATCAGAACGATGTTGAACACAGAGGCGGTGCAGAGCATGTAGTCCACCACGAGCCACAGTTTGCACAGACCTCTTCCGAGTCTCCACTCTCCTGTTAGGACATAGGGAATGTAGACTGGAATGCAAAACCCTCCTAAAGAGAGAATGTGAGAAACGTTGTACAGCAACGGAAAACAAGCAAGCATTTATTTTGAGAAGTGTATATAGGCTAATCCTCGAATACAATGCTATATGGGAAGCGTTTAACGTTGCTGAAGAGCCTACACAAAACATGACATTGGGCTAATTTATTTAAACTATAACCAAAAGGGTAACTGTTAAGAGTAAAAAAAAATGTTATAAAACTATATTTTAAAAATGTTTAATTTAATTGAAATCGTATTTGTAAATGACGCCAGTTTAAAAAACTCTAAACATTGCTTTCATAAAACTCAAAGCATGCTTAACATATTTATTATTCCGTATTGTTCTTTATTGATAGTCTGCGTTATTAATGTTACACATGCACATTCTCTCGTCTGCGCTTTTTGTTCAGTGCATCATTAAATGCCCTGTTAAGCGGTTCTGAAGTTTAAGTCGTTTAGAATGTCCTCTAATCTTGACCGTTTTTACAATCGAATTGCTGCCAATTCGATTGGCCTATTATATAGGCTAATCCGAAAATAAACGACTAAATAATAAATAATCATTCAGTCAGGATGTAATTGTTGTAACTATAGGCTATACCTGCATAATGGCATAGGTGAAAATATAATAGGCTATGTTTAAAAGCACAGGCTGTTTTTAAATAATCATAGCCCACTAATTCAATGGTACGTGCTTATAGACAAAAAGGCTGAAAATAATTATTGAAAAAAAAAAAAACACTTACCCACAAGAAAGTCAGCTATTGCTAAATTCAAAAAGAAAAAGTTGCCTTGGCTCCGCAAACTTTTTTCCACGACAAATGCCAAAATTACAAGTGCATTACCCAGGACTGTGGCAATGACCAGCAGCGTCATGAGAATTGCCAAAAACACAGATGTGGACGATGAGAACTGCCTGTACTGAGGAACGCGTATGTTCTCCGTATTCAGGTGAGACACGTTTCCCTGCAATGCTAAGGACCAGTTCACCGTGAGCAAGCTATTCGGCTCTCCGAGTAGTGGAGCGAGAGTGGAGTATCCGAAACTCTGTGGTGCGGCATTGAATGCGGATTGCATGGCTGCAGTCGTTTTCTAAATGTCATTCTAAAGTGTTGATCGTGAATTGTATAAGCCCCGCTGGACGTAAGGGCCAGATGTTAGAGCTACCAGAGGAAGAACACGATTGAATCTTTTGTGAGCGCCAGCGTGACGTGCATGGTCGTAGGTTCCTTCCGAGGACTGGAGTTGCTGAAGGCTATTGATGCGATTGATAAATCAGTATCCTCATAGAAAAAAAACTGTGTAGGCTACAGCGATACTTTTAGTAGGCATATTATAAATAACATATGGGCTACTATATAGGCTACGCTATTCTAAATAAGGTGGGTTTGATGGGTGATTATGCCTCTCTCACTCGCATTTTAAACATTTTTGGCACCATTTACATGCCTATTTATTTTATTTTTTAAAATAAGTTATTTACGTATTACTCTGAGATTGTGTAGCCTATCCATCACAACATAGAAAGTCTGAAATGTAATCAGAACAGGTGTCTGCACAATAAGCTAATTAGCCTTTGGCGCCAGACAATGGGTGCGTCCCAATACTCGAAAAATGCACCCCCTCTGCTCCACTACCACCTCCTCTCCTCCTTGCCCCGGAAACGTTTTTTTGTGTTTTAATCTAATGTTGCTGATTACATCTTAATTACGTATTAATGGTTAAATATTAATTAATGTCTCGACGCAAACCGCAATGTCAAGTACATTGTATACTGTACATGTAAATAATTGTACTCAAAACGTGGGGGAGTGGAGGAAGGGAGGTGGGGAGTGAAGAATATTGGGACGCACCCACTGATTTATTAGATCAAATCAAATTGGTCCAGCTAATAGCCTAGGCTAGACGTTTCCTTGCTGTTTAGTCATGAGAAACTTTGGCAGCTACAGTGCAGTCCTTAAGTATTTTTTGTTGTCTGGGCTTTGTACTCCAGCACGTTTGATTTGAAATGGCTGTAAGTCATCAAATGAGCCTCAAACCATCACTCTGCATGTGCAGTACATATGGCTGGATCGGTTTAAGGTTTGTTACTCCTGGCTCATTTTCCCATTGAACTCTATGGAAAAATAATATTATTCCAGTATAATTTACAGCTTAATCTAGTCCTTTTCTTTGTCTTTTCCCATCATCTTGTTCGTCTCAACACTGACGGGACCGTAGCCTCCCGTGTTTCCACGCAATTGCTTTTCATATGCGGTCACCACTGGGAATTTTGATAAGATGATGGCTGATGTATCACCTGGTTAACAGTTCTCACACACAAATGATATGCAAGAGAGACCCATGTAAAGCTATCTAAAAGTGTAAATTAAACATTATGTACAAGGCAATTCCCAGATTGCAGAGAACTTTTAAAAAAAAATTCACAGTCAAAGACCCAGTGAAGATTGAGGATTGTGCAAACATGCTGTTAAAACTTCACAATGATACACCACAACCTTGCTGCTGCAACGTTGTTTAACGTTATTTAAAAATGTGAATGTACACGTGGCCATCTGCCAGCCAGAATCATGCATAATTATCCAAGAATCAGACACTGCATGGAGAAACCAATTAAGGGAATACTGATTTCTAGCAGCGTAAAACAGATTTTTGCAAATCTTAACAAGCATTTCAATCTTATATTCAGACTTTAGAATCTTATTTCTGTTACTCTTTTGCAAAATATGACAAAATGAAGGGCAACTGGGTGAGATAGTTTTACTCTAGATTTGCCAGTGGGGTAAGAATTTCACTTAAACAAAAATGAACTTAAAACAAGCTAATATTTTCCACCTTTTTTTTTTTTTTAATTACAAGACTAAAACACTTGTTAAGTCAGACATTTTTAGCAGTGTGGAGTAGGAGAGTTAGAGTTAGGGTTAAATTGGCATGTGTAAAAGAAGGGTACTGTGGATTTGTCTAAATAAGGAGCAGGGGGATGGGTACATCAGAGTAACTATTTTTTAAATAAACATGTAGCAGATGCAGGCCACCAAAATTGTGCAGGAAATGGGACCCCAGCGAGAACATTTGGAGGATTCCATTATTAGTGGACAATGAGAAAGGTCTTTTGAAATATGATATAGGCTCCAAGGATCAAACAGTCACACAAATTGGTAGCTCAATTATGTTACATAAATAACTACGGGGGCACAATAAGACACTTGTTTCTATCACCGTATATGAAAAACCATATAAAAACCATAATTGGAATCAGGATCTGGAAAGTGAGAAGCTTGATGTTAATCAAATTAATGAACGTAATACTTCTATATAGAATGGAATAACTTTTTTTCCCGTTAGGGAACTTCAGTTATAGTTTCTAGCAGTAAAAAAAAAGACATAGACAGTGGGGCAGACGCACAAACACAAACAAACATGTTAAATAAAGACATTCAATTGAATCAGATGTTTCACATTATAGTGAAGGTATGTGTGATTGTGATTATGATTATGATTAAAATTATTATTATTAGTAGTATCATGATCAATATTATGTTATATTATATGGCAGGATAAAGTAATGTATTTTATTTTTCATATGATCCTGATTATATTTCTCAGAACTTCCATCCATTGGTGTCAAATGACCATGATATTATCACATTTAGTGTGAATTAAGCCATTTCATTTATTCATTTTATCATCTTTCTTCAGTCTTATTTTACACTGCATATATCATGAAAACATATTCAAAGCAGTAATGGACTGTAACAGATTCTGAGAGAGCAGAAGTGAGAGTGGGAAGTAGAGAAATGCAAAGCAATTTATTCACAATATTCAGTATTATAAATGGATAAATGCTATTTTAAAAGGCAGTCCTCAATTACAACGACACAAGCTTACTACAAAATGTTCACCAAAGGTGCTTGCAAAGAGGGAAAAATGCAATAAAATAAATTATTTTAAAAAACTTATTGAGAATTACAATAAACAGAAGTCTTAGAAGACAAGTCCGTCAAAATAGGGCACACACACATTCTGGATATTATGCTCTACATGTCACGCCCCGTGCCTCTGTGTCTTGATTTTCTTGTTTTCCGTTTTTATGTGCATTCCATTCTGTGTTTTCCCTTTTGCCCATTTTATGTCTCCGTTTCCCCGCATCTGAATTGTGTTTCTTCATGTGTTTTCGTCTCACCTGTTCCTCAGTGTCTCGTTAGTAATCTGGCATATAGCCTCCCTTGTTTCTTTGTTCTGTGCCAGATCGTCTTGTGCCCTGCCTTGTGATTGTCTCATTACTTTCCAGCGGTTTTCCCTGCCTGCACCTCGTTCCTGTTCCCAGTCCTGTGTGCCTGTCCAGCTCCTGTTCTCCTGCTTGTCCTCATCCAGTCCTAACCCGGTCCTCCTGCCTGTCTCCGTCCAAGCCCCGCTCCAGCCCTGTTCCTGTTCTCCTGCCTGTCCAGCCTGCTCCTGTCCTGCCCTTCCCCGTCCTAGCCCTGTTCCTGCCCTTCATCCTCCTGATCTATTGCTCTGACGGATTCCCCGGTTCTGACCCCTGGCTGTTCCTGGACTTCGCTCTTGCCCAGCCCTGTTTCCTGCCTGCCCATTCCTGATCTCCTGCCTGCTGCCCTGGTGGGCATCTATATATATTAAAAGTCTCCTGTGTAGAGTTCAACCAGTCTCTGAGTCCGACATTTGGGTCCTATCCGGAGTATCATTGTAGCACTACAAATCATATTTTTGTGGAATAGGTTCATAAACTTGACTTCAATTTTTCATAAAATACATTTGGATGTTCAAAAATCTAATAATAATAATAATAATAATAATAATAATACCCCAGAAACTATTACATGTACATTATTCAAATCTGGGAAGGACAGGTGTTATCACTTGATGGTTTCAAAATTGGCTTGAGCTCCTACCACAAAGATTAGTAATACAAAGCAGCCAGTACATGGCCAGAGCTGTTGGATATATAATAAACAGCGTAAATGATACAGGAAGATGTGAACAAGACATGAGACAGACTTTGGCGTTGAGTCAAACCCAGAGTCATCTTGAGGAAAAAGTATGACCAAAAAGAAAAAGACTCAAAAGATTCATCCGTGATTAATCCCAGATTGATCTCACTCTGAGGAAGACAGTATTCGCACCAAAACATTGTGTGTATATATATATATATATATATATATAAAGCTTTGAATAAATGATCACAATAATTGGCACTAAAATTTAGGGACTGGGACAGCTGTTCTGCATCATTTGCATTGAACGGGCAATGAAACCAACAATTCTCCATTTATCTAGAAGGCATTCAAAATGGGCACAGTTCCTACTCTTTTGATAATTCCATTAATTAGGTAGTGGAGAGAAATGTCAATAACCTTCAACATTCTGAAGAATGGTCACAATTATGTAATTGCTGTTTTAAAATTGTAACTGAATAAATAAATAAAGGCCAGGCTGTCTGAATAAAACCTTTATGTAACCTTTATTGCTCTGAAGGGGACTTGTTTTGAAGACCCTGGGCAGATACATAAAAATATAAAACAAAGAAATGGACAATTCAACATTCAATACAATTCAACATTCAAAGATATAACAATAAAACAATATAACCTACAGGATATAGCCTATACAATAACAAATAAATAATATATACAGTAAAAATGTTGAGAGTAATTAATAAATCATAAAATTTGTACGTTACTACTTATATACAGAGTGGGCATCCTTCCTGAAGTACAATTATACTGTTGCAGACAGCCTTAAATAGAGGCTTAATTATGTCATACTCATATAAAAATAAACAGAACAACAAGATTTATATAAACCAGAGGTAAAGAAACAACAGTATGATTTTTCAGACTCGCCAACCGAGGAAAATCATAATAAGCTCTTGATTGCAAAATATAGACTTAACATCATTCATCAGAAAACGGCCCCCTCATTACTGAAATAGCGACAACACTTTGAATTAAGTGACAAAACCAGACACCTATCAAACCAATTAAAGAACAGCATGGAAAAGGCAGTGATAACAATAATAAATTATGAATTAGGGAAGCAAACCACAAACCAAGACAATATATTATCATCAATATTTTTTTTCAATAAACTGTACAAACCATAAAATAACTGTAAACCTGAAGATATAGCTCACTTTCTTGACCATATCTCTTCCCAGATTTTCAAAGCAACAGTCAGACTCCATAGATTCCCCACTATCTCAAGAATTCAAGAATGCTCATTTTTCTATGCCCAAAAATAAAGCACCAGGTGAAGATGGTTTCCCCTGTGGATTCTACAAGCACTTTCAGTCAATTTTACTCTCCGTCTACTTTAGAATCGTTTCAGATATATTCAATACCTCAATCATACCAGAACGAATGAACACTACTCTCATGACACTTCTATTAAAACCAAAGAAATATCCATCACAGTGCTCAAACTACTGCCCTTTATAACTGGTTAGTACTGACATTAAACTTATTAGTAAAGCATTAGCCTTCAGAATAGAGACTGTTATATCACCCACATCCTTCACTCAGCCCAGACAGGATTTATAAATGGCAGACATTTATCAGATAACATGTATAGAATATTTAATATAATCAATGTTTCAAAATCCATCAGTACTCCCAACTGTTATCACATTTCTGGATGCATAGAAGGCTTTCGATAGAATCAACTGGCTTTGTCTTTTCTCCAGTCTAACCCGTTTTGGTTCTGGTGAAAATATAATCCAATGGATTAAAATAGTACATAGCAACCAATCAGCTTCAGTCATAATGAATGAACTGACACATCTCTGAACCATTTATCCTTGCCAGGGGAATGAGCCAAGGATGCCCACACTCTCCTATCCTATTTGTTATATTTGTCGAACCCCTAGCAACTGCTATTCGCCAAAATAAATTATTTTCCAGATTTCAAATTAATATTTCTCACCATAAAATCAGCCTCTATGTCGATGATATACTCCTCTACATTCAAAACCCCTCCACTTCTTTACCTGCTACTATTGATCTCAGACAACAGTGGCAGCAAAGTGTCTGGCTATTCCATCAACTGGGGTAAATCTGAGATTATGCCTCTGAGAAACAATCTTTTAAATAGCCTTGCATGAACCCTCCCCTTCAAATGGTATTCATTCCAGTATTATATGCCTAGGAATGACAATATCCCCTAATACAGACAATCTATGCAGCCCTGATGTCTCCTAAATCTGCCTAAAACAATAACTCCAGATATTGGAAGATGGGATAGACTCCATCTGTCCTTGTTTGGTTGCATTTCAGTTATCAAAACAAATATTCTACCTAAAATAAACTCAATGACATCAGTCTACCATCCCAAAAATGGTTTTCAACTTTGGATAAATTAACAACAAAATTCTACTAGAAGACCTAGAATCAAAATTAAGCACTTTACAGAAGAACAAGGATAGAGGCGGCCTAGCGACACCAAACTATCTTTTCGACTTTAAATCTTTTTTTTTTTTTTTGTTGAAAATCAGCTGCTTTGTGTACCGAAATGGACGAATCTAACTGAGAGACCGACATGGTATGTCCTCGAACAGACAGACACTGAAAACACCCCCCTTGGTAATCTCCCCTTCATAGACAAAAAGTCACAAAAGCATAAATGCTTCAAAAACGCCATATCAGTCACCCTCAAAGCCTGATGGGAAACATTAAAATAGTAAAAGGAAACTCTCTCTGGTATCACACACCAATATGGCACAACCCTATGTTTCAAAATAAGACTAAACCAATATTATTCAAAAACCTCCAGGAATCAGGCATAACACCCCTCTCTCAGCTATATCAACAGTGCTCCATCCTACATTTAAACAAATTTTCAACAAAAATACAATCTTCCCAGTTCAAGCGTTTTCCAATCCTATCAACTTCAACAAGCAATAAAAACAGGTATCAGATCCAATTCAGTCATGCCAAATCGGTTTAGAAATTGTTTTTCGAAACCGAAAAAACTACTATCCAAACTTTGTGGGCTTATCTAAATGTGACACAGCTATGTCAACTCCAGTTGAAAAATGGGGAGATTATTTAAATACAGTGCCTCATGACAGCCTGGAGAACAGCTTGCAGAAATATAATCTCCATCTAATTGAATGCAAAAATACAACTCATACAATACTAAATAAACATGGAGCACATTATACAAGACACAGACTGATTCTCATGGGACTGTCAGATTGAGACTTATGTAACCAATGCTCCAACCGTACTCCAAACAACTATGATCATGAAATCTGGCTCTGTCCCCCTCTTAACAGTTTCCGGCACCAAACCTTCTCAAATACTAGAAAAAGACACACCACCCCCCATTCTCTCTTAGTTTGCCTAACCTATCAGCGTTCAACCTTTCAGAGGGTGGTCCAAAGTTCTGCCATGTTTTCCTTCCAACCATTAACTCAACCAATTGATTTCACTAATTTGTTCTACCTCCTGGCTGAAGAATTGTGCTAATTAAATTAGCAAATCCAGGTGATTAGAACAAAATGCTGGGGAGGGTTTTACTTTCTGAACCAGGTTTGTACACCTAAGTATGCATCCTCCCATCTCAGCATACTCAATTTATACTCTGTCCCAATAGCTAAGAAAAGTATACTGCTTAACTGAAAAACTCTAAACCAATGACTCAACCACCACACTTCATAGCAAAACTGAATCTTTCTCCAACACATGGGCCCCCTTCATCCAATTCCTTGACCAATCATAACACTGGAAATGTAGGGGAGATCACCAGGGATAACAGCCATACTTCCATACTTTCACTCAGACTATTCTTCATGTCAATGACACGGCAACCCCGTTTTGTAATATGATAAACTTTATTAATTAAATTTTTTTCTTTAGTTGTTTTGCCTTTGGATTATTATTATTATTATTATTATTATTATTATTATTATTATTATTATTATTAATAATAATAATAATAATAATAATAATAATAATAATAATAATAATAAGCCATGGCACAGAATCGACTAGCATAGACTCCCATTTTCTAAAAGGAAATTTATTGTGGCTTTTGAAGGGCTAACTACTTGCCCTATTGAACCCCATTGAAACCCACAAGAAGCTGTGATTTCTCAACAATAAAGCTATCAGTTAGGTTGTGCTATGCGTGATTATAAATCACAGGAAACAACCTTTCAATAAGGTCTGGGTTGAAAAATGGCGAACCTATAATGTTTTGTTAGAATTGTACTCTATTGTACGCTGCTACGGTTAAAATTTGTATGTGTCATTGCAGGGACGATCCTTTGATCACAGGACTTAATAGCCTTGCTTGATGTGAGTTTTGTCGTTTTTGGAGCACAGGCCCCTGGATTCCCTGGCATCTGCAATGTTGTTCTTCATGCCCTGGGACTGTCTGGATGGGTCATAATCCAACAAAAAACTCTCATATTAACATGATAAAAGAGGAACAGCTCAGCAAATGAGCTTGTAATCAGGCTGCACTTAACCTGAATTACCTCCGAGTTGTAAGTCTCATACATACCGGTATACACTGTGCAAATGCGCTACTACATATGTTGTTCTGTTCTTTATTATATGGGAGATGCAGTTTCAACATTTCTTAACTGGGGGGAGGGGGGTTTATGTGCAAATTATGTGCAAAAGTGAACAGAGGGGGAAAGTGAGAGAGCAAGTCATGGCAGGTTGTCGGCGACGAGACACCCCAGCCGCCATTGCCGCCTACGTGACGTGTGTTCCTCACGGCTCGAGCGTCCCACACAGACGCAGAATTGAACGGGCAAAAAGGAAGGACCACGTTTTTGTCATCAAGTCTCTCAGCCCCTGGATCCCATAGTCACTGAGATCTGGAGCCTGTCAGTCCGGGTTGCCGACCTCAAGTTTAAATTTGGTCCGTGTTTAATCATATTTACTGACATTATGTAAGTAAGCACTATATATTATATTAAAACAGAATTAAGAGGCATGTTGTCACCCTACTCTGAAATGACCGGATGTCTCTTGTAGTCGTACATTGAGATTGTTACTGCCTTTACCATGTCCAGTCTTTCAGAGAAGTCTTCCGCGTTAAAATGCCACCTAGCGTCTCTGCTGAAATGTAATTTCACAGATCTGTTTTGTCTTGGTTCATCTGTGAAAAAATGTGCCCAGCCTCAGCAGTGCTGCGAGGTAGCGCTAGGCTAATCTTAAGAGGGTGGAGAAGTGTGGCTCTTCATCGGGTGATGTAAGTTAGATACCACGATTCCTCATTTGTCACGGCTTAACTGAAAGTCAGTGATTTTGTATGTCATGAATTCCATTCTCAGTGCTTCTTACTGACTGCCATGCACAGCATTGTTAGCTGGATAATATAGTGGTGATAAAGCTAATGGTGTAATGTTTGAAACTTTTTATATGTCTGTTCCTTTGTTTAAGGACCCATAACAGTATGAGCGCCTTTTGACATTGGCATGCACTTCCTACACTGTTTACCAGAGGTGGAAATCCAGGCGACATAAAGTAAAAGTCCTCCCCAGTATTTTGCTCCAATCACCTGTTATTTTGCTCCAATCAAGTACAACTGCAGTACAGTCTTCCTGAAATGGTATGTCTGTTCTCCACTTGCCTTCTTTTGTTTGTGTTACAATGAAAATGCTCTGTGACTTTGTGGTTGCATGGATATGTTACTTCAAACTGCACCATTTCCTCGGCTTTCTAATCACTGCTGATTCAGTGAAGTATGACTAAATAGATTTCAAAAGTATCACACACTCACCATGTAGCACAGTATGCCTACATATTTGGAGTTATGTTGGCAAAGCTTGTTAAAGTTCAAAAACACAGGTAACACAGAAATACATGAAAATAACACTTAAGTCATTGGTTCTGATAGGCGCTGAGCAATTCTTTCAACAGTAAAATGTCTCACTTCAATGGATGATTGAAAGTAGCTGACAAGAGCATCAAACATAGTTCCGTTACCTAGGGACAGACATTAAAACCATAGCTAACAATTTATTATAATTATTTTTTTTTAGCTTGTATCTTCACCAACACAGTTTGGTAAGTTCAACACACACCCAAATTAGCTTGCCAAAATTAAATAAGTCAAAGTTAAGCACAAATGTTGCGAAAACCAGGGAAAGTACTTTTAAAGTGCTTAAAAGATGATTTTTTTGGCTTTCATTAGACTGATTGTAAATTGCTATTGATGTTGTTATTATTTGATTATAGTCTGGTGGGTACACCAGTATACTCATTTAAAAGTACTTCCATCCAAATGTTGTTAGGCAGTGTTGATGTAGAGACGAAAGATAAAAGGCAAATGTACAAATTCTGCTTGTCTATATTTTTTATATATTTTTTTTTACTTAAAAAGCTCTATTCTTTTTTTGCTCTTTAATGCAATATGTTTTTTTTTTTTTTTTTAAATAAGATGGTGGGGGCGGGGGGATGAGAATGAGGCTGTGTACCCACCTGAATTATAAGGCAGCTTTGAACACGGTGGTTGCTATGACTACAACACTGTACGAACTGTTTGTCTGCATTATGTGTGAGGAAAGAATGGGAAAGAATGGCCTAATTACAAAAAAAAAACAAACAAACAAAAAAATACATGCAAAACATAAGTCTTTCCATTAAAACCCCAAATGTTAACGCTGTTCCAATTAAAGGTTTCGCCTCCTTAGGCTTAGCCACCGCGGTGCTGAAATTAACACAAGTTGACTTCATAGCCTCCAGTCAAGACGAGTAGCCTCAACAATCCTGTTTTCCAGTTCATCAAGCTTTCCGAATACAAAACTGGTGTTGTCCAGACGGTCTATGGAGATGATAGAAAGAGCACCCAAGTGGATAATGTTGCGCCATAACTCTCAGAAGGCTCTCTAGCACTTGGTATTATATGTATTACCAGTCCTCCTTCTGCTTGAGTCACTCCCCATGCACTGTCCTTCTGACGAGCGGCAGCCCTGTGAGCTCGAGTGGTGTCGTCACCATGGCGATGTCCTGTAACTCAGAGTCTTGAAGCTTGCAAGGCTCTTCTGTGCAGTCCGCAGGTTCGAGGAAGACAGATAAAAATGGGAGGCTTTCCCTGAACCTCGAATCGTCCAAAAAAAACCCCCCAAAAAAACAGCTGAAAAAAGACACAATAGTGTTTTAGCATCCTCACTGTTCTGGTTGCCCTCATATTCAGTAGCTACTAATGCGTGTAGAGTATTCTGGGGGCAATTGTAACAGGGGTCAATTGTAACACAATTTTTTGTTACAATTGCCCCCAACCCTGAACACATGAAACTAGCTAGCTTGCTGGATAGAATCTCAGCTCTGGCTTGTTTCAGATTGCAGCAATTTTATGGTGTTGCAATTGCCCCCTGTTACAATTGCCCCCATAATACTCTATTTCAAGTTCATTTGAATAGGGAATATTGTGTGGTTTATCATTCTTACCTCTGGAAGAAGCCCAGTGCTGTTTCTCTTCATGGATATCATAAACCAGTTATGATACTTTTATTATTAATGGTGGTACATTTCATTCACTCTTTAAGCTTAGAGAGAGACTTTTGACTTTTAAAAGCTCTTTATTTACAGTTTTTACCCATTGCTTACACACTTGTTGCAGAATTTGGCTCATTGTGTCGAAACTCTACACTCAAGCCAAATAAGACAAAACAATTGGAGCTAAGCATCTCACTTCTATGTCAAAATGAAACTGCAATCAAAACCTAACAATCCTTTTTCAAAATGGCATTTCTGCAACAAAATGATACACACATGCACCATTTGAATTACTCTTTCAAAGCTGCAACAACACACTGATGTACTTTATACAAAACACTGCCGTCTTTTCTCATACAGGCTTCTGTGAAAGATAGTTCCAGTGCAGTATATCTACTCAAAATTCCAATGAAAACAAATAGAACGGCTTCAGACAAAAATATATACAGCTTTATTATACAGCTTTATATATACAGCCAATCTCTCCCTCAATGAGCACAACAGGGGCTCTATCGAGATTGCATATAGCAGGCCAGACAGGGGCCATCCCTGTCTTATCCCTCTAGTGACGGGAAAATACACTATTTATTTTTAACATGCTCTGCACCCTGTTATACAGCAACTTTACATAAGAGATAAAACACACCCAAAGGCCTCCAAGGTTTTAAAAAGATACTGGTGATCAACTCTGTCAAAAACCCATTTCCTGGTCGAGGAAAAACAAAACCATGTTGATTCCCTTCAATTCCGCAAAGGTTAACATGTCTCTTATCAAGAAGAGGCTATCAAAGATGGACCTCTCCTCTATGCAATAGGACTGATCTGGGTGTATGAGCGTGCCCAGTACCCTCTTTAGCCTGTTGGTAATAGCTTTTTGACAGGATCTTATAGTGTACCACCAGCATTGATACTGGACGCCAGTTTTTTAGACCACATAGTTTTTTTCACCCTTTTTTGGCAGCAGGGTCACCACCGCTCTCCTGCAGCTGAGAGGAAGCTCCCCTTATAAGAGACTCTCCGCTATGACCTCAAAATAGTCCTTTCCTATTAGAGGCCAGAAGTGCTTATAAAACTCAGCCGTCAAACCATCAGCTCCTGGAGACTTCCCACTGTTTTGCTGGTGTACTGCAGTGGTCAGCTCTTCCAATGTCAGAGGCATTCCCAAAGCCAGTTTAGGCAGATTTTCTAAAAACAACTACAATGGATGCCCCTTTTCTGCCATCTGCTGGGCAAATAAAGAGCTACTTGATTTAAGATTTGGATGTGGCACATGAGTGAATTATGGAATCTCTGCCCACACAAGAGCTATTCATCTAGAAGCTCAGGGATACTCTTGGACCTTCATCGATCATTGAGAAGAAACCTTTCTTTCGTAGTAATAAAAAATTGTGCCCGGGTATGGATCTGCAGACCTGGACACAGTCCCCAACTGATGTCCAGGTACGAGCATATGTCCCAGAGTATTACAGAGAACTACACTTACATAACTTTTAGGTATTCAACACTGTTATCTAGAGAAACCTAAATTAAATGCATAATAATAGGTTTAAGAACAGTGCTTGTGCAAAATCAGCAGTGTCAAAGCAAAGAGTAGTAGTCAGTATATCATTTTACAAAATAAAGTGGGTTAGGGGAGTATAGCTTTACCTAGTACAGGTAGGGACAGCAAAACCCGTGTTCAGAAATATTCAGCATCAGTTGAGCCAAGGCACAGTTGAAATAGGTGCGTTCTCAGTCTTTGAGTGGAAAATGGGCCGTGACTCTGTTGCATTGATTGCACTGGGGGGTTCATCCCACCACTGGGGGGCTAGAGAAGAGAAGTGAACGAGAGGAAGGGCCTCTTTAAAGCACAACTGAACTTTGGTAGAACTTTGGGTTGTGTAGTTACCTGGCCATGATATGAGTCCAAATAGTGGCAAAATATGTTCGTTAGTTGCTCTGTGCTCCCCTGGGGTGATAATCCAGAATAAGGTATTTGTCGCTCTCCATTCACTTCTATGGGGCAGCTAAAACTGTCTCAAAATGCCACTTCTAGCACTTATATGACCGGGAAAGAAGTGGATTCTGTCAATACGAAAAATAACCAGTCCTCATACGTATTTCTTTTGTGTAATTAAAATTATTTATAAAGTACTATTTTCTTCAATGTTGTTAGCAAGCTACCAGAAAAGAATGTCGGCAGGTCGGACCATAGCTAAGTACTAGGAACGTTTGCTTCTGTGGAAATTTGGACCAATGAGTGGTTTCTGACGCATCGGCGCATTAACGCTGTTTCTGGCAGAAGAACATTGCCTAACTACCAGATCTACGTTCCAAATAAAATACGAAAAAGCAAGAAAAGGGCTATTGAATTAAAAAATTAAATACGTACAAGGACTGGTTATTGTTTGTATTGACAGAATCCACTTCTTTCGTTGTCGTATACATGCTAGAAGTGTCATTTTGAGACCGTTTTTGCTGCCCATAGAAATGAATGGAGAGCGACAAATACCCTATTATGGATTATCACCCCAGGGGATCACAGAGCAACTAATGAACATATTTCACCACTATTTGGACTCACAACCCAAAGGTCTACCAAAGCTCCGTTGTGCTTTAAGGAAGGTGACTAGTGGAAGCGGCACAGAGTGACCTGGGTTGTTATTACCAAATCTAACAGATTGCACGGTTTGACAATAGATAAGAGGGTTTGCTGTAGCACAGGCCAGGACTAGAGATGCACATTTTATTCAGGCTGTAATTGGTAGCCTGAATACGTGGAGGGAGATGAGGAGGGACATGGCGTGCGCATACTTTGGCTGATTGTAGATGAGATGAGCAGCAGCATTGTCAATGAGCTGAAGGGGCCTGATGGTACCTGGGGGGGAGACCAGCAAGGGCCCGAATAATGAGCTGGGTAGCATGTGTTGTAAGGAAAGGACGTTTTCACAGAGATTGTAGATAATAAATTGGAAGCTCTGAGGGCCATCTCTGCTGAGTGGTTAGTTCTGAAGCCAGACTTTTAGGGGTCAAGAAGGTTGTTACGGAAAAGTGTAGACATGTTTGTTCTATTCCAATTTTGTTATCCCTGAGTCCATGGATAGTATAGATAGCTCACCCTTTGATTTTCCAGGGATGTCCCAACAAAGAGCAAATGCAGCAACAGAGAATAAATACATAATATGCCGTTGCCACGGTGCCTGATTCATATTCAGGTTAGGTGTGCCAATACTCTAAGCTAGCTAGTGTGAAAGTGTTAATTTAAATTATTGATCAATTCATTATTTTGTATAGTACCATTTGCAAACTGGTTGTCAGGCATCACTTCACAATGCTTATTTTCCAGAGGGCATTACAGATAAATAAATCATTTCAGATGATTCTCTGACCC
Source organism: Synaphobranchus kaupii (assembly GCA_029718625.1). Classification (NCBI taxonomy): domain Eukaryota; kingdom Metazoa; phylum Chordata; class Actinopteri; order Anguilliformes; family Synaphobranchidae; genus Synaphobranchus; species Synaphobranchus kaupii. The sequence continues at coordinate 12,584,561 of CM056391.1, forward strand.
TTTAACAGTCAATCTGGCAGACCTCATGGGAAACAACAGGATGCAGCGGAGAATAGTACATTTAAACACTAAACAGTAACCCTAACCTAACCCTAACCATTGAGAAGCAGACAGCTTAAGAGGTGTGAATCAGGTCCCACGGCAAACCGAAAGCATCTCATTTTTATAATGGTTTTGAATGCCAGGGTGAATTGGGGTTCGCCAAACAGACAAACTCAATTTTATCATCTTTCGGAAAGATGGTGTGAATGAGATCCCATTACAGCTGACTGACTCATTAATATTCTTTCCACCATGTTTATAACACTGAGTGACACCATACCTTCACAAAATAGATGAATTTATTAACAAAAAGGAACAGTTCTACTTCTATTAACAAAATGCACAAACCGATCAACACACTCACTCTGCGGGAGCCAACGGGGTTCCACACTGCCCATTGTTCATGATTGAACAGCATTAATATTAATATTATATTAATATTATTAATAATAATATTCCTTCTTGCAAATAAATGAATCTACTTTCATATGAATGAATCTACTTTCAAATAAATTAATCTACTTTTATAAACATCTGGGTTTTCGAACTTTATGTTGAGACTCCCCAGGGATGGGCCGTAACACGACTATAAACTAACACAACCTATAAATTAGATGCTATGAAAAGCAGGTGCAGGATCATTCTGGCTCTAAAAATATAGTGTATACAGTCAGGCTCTGACAAGGTGTTTTTCATCATTGGTCCAGTAGATGGCGGTATCTGCAAATGAATAGAATGAAGTGAAGAATGAGGTGGAAATACAGGAAGAACATAGGGTGCGTCCCAATATTCTTCACTCCCCACCTCCACTCCCCCACTACCACTCCTCTCCTACCCGGAAATATGCAAAACTGCCTGAACGTTTTCAGTACAAGTATTTACATGTACAATATACAATGTACCTGACATTGCGGTTTGTGTCGAGACATTAATATGTAACCATTTATATGTAATTAAGATGTAATCAGCACCATTAGATTAAAACACAAAGATCCATTTCCGGGGCACAGAGTAGAGGAGTGGTAGTGGAGGAGGAAGGGTTGCATTTTTCGACTATTGGGACGCACCCTTACTGTGTATGAGCTGATATGCAGTATATATGCATTTTATTTATTTAAACACAAACACACTCACACATGAATGCCCACAGACATGCACACATAAGAACATCTAATGGTGAGATGACTGGCCATTCAGCCCATCTAGGCTCACCGTTTTATTTTTAAGATCTGTGTCCAACACTGCAACACTGTGTCCACAGGCCTGAACTTGAATTTGCTGTGGGTTTTAGTCTGCACTACATACCCTGGCAAGCTAGTATACTCATTGACAGGTCTCTGTTTAAGGAAATACTTGCTGATATCTGTGTGGAATTAACCTACATAGACGGTCTCATTCTACTGACAGAGCTAGCATTTGACATGCAAGTACACAAACGTAAAAAGTACTGTTACATATACATTCTAACACTTATTTACTGCAGAGGAAGTCAAATTACAACCAAGTCGGTGATGGAGTTGCAGAAATTCATTAAAAGCCTTGCAGCTAGGTACATCTATGTGTTTTACTCTTTCAAGCACAATGGATACCATTTGTAGCCACTGTTAAAGCTGCTTTCTCACATCTGCACAAAATAAGGACAAGAGTCAGACTTGCTTAACTGCTCATTTCCTATTGTTATCCACTCTATTTATTGTTCAGAATATGAATATACTGTATATGAATCTAAAATGTCTGAAACCTGATTACATCCTGGTAGAGGGTATTGTTTTGTTTATGTATTCATTAACTGTTATTTTAAAAGGGTAGACTGATAACTAATTAATCATTTACAGCGATGGGTGCACAAGGAGCGTCGAAAATGCAGGGAATTTCACAGACAATGAGCTTTGGGATGTATTTGGAGATTGACAGAACCAGTTTGGGATATCTTAAATGATTATAATGAGTCATGACCTTGGTTTATCATTCCATTTGAAACATGCTGATGAGTATTACATTGGGGCGGCAGATTTGAGCTTTTCAGCATAAGAGAGAAGACTGCCCCCTACTTGCCAACACATAGTACTTCCACAGAAGTACAGACTCAGTCCTGAGAATGATTCTACTTCCAGAACGTTTGCACCCTCAGTAACAAAGGGTCTTAGATACTGAAACATTCTGCACGTGTATAAAGGCTATGCTTAATATTATCTTAATTATCTGAAGGTGCTATAACTGCTAAGTGTTCATTAAATCAACATGAAGAACTGACGCAAGATGAATAACCCTTGAGGGTACAAATTGTGCTTGATGGTGCAATAAGCATTCAATAATGAATGGGTATATTATCATGTAGCAAAAAATAAATGCTAGAAGGATTTGATGGGTGGTGGGGAGGAGGCGTAGGGGTGTCAGTCTTATTATGCAAACACAGGGCCTACAAAGTCAGATAATCAGCACTCACAAAGCTCGGAAAAGCTTTCACGTGCGTCGCCACTTGGCCTCCTATAGTACAGAGAACTCCTGCAGGCTCAAAAGAAAGAGAGTACATCCACTGCTGGTGAATGATGTTGGCAAGGAGCAGCCCAATTAAACTGGAACTGAATTACTCTAAAGGAATCCTTCTACTGAAAAAGAAAATGGTCCTTTGATGTAGCAAAAAGCCAAGCACAGGCATGCTTTTACGTATATATATCAGACAAATTTACACCCTCATTAAACAGTTCTGGTGAATCGATGGCCTGCTGAATTAATTACCTCAAATTAGGTTAATTTACACAAGGAGCAGAGGGTCAGTGATCCTTTTTTTTCTTGCATTAATTTTATGTTCGTAAAATTTCTATTGATAATTGTGGGATGTTTTATGACTCAAGAGGGAGACAACCTTATGATCTACAGGTCAAGGTTGTACCATATTGAGATTTAGGCAGTGTGGCAAGGCTAGGTGGGGTTGGGCAATTTCTAAGTGCATTGTTGCAAAATATTTATAACCCCTGTCCTCAGCTATGTATGTAAATGTGTTACTGTGTGATGGTAACTTCCTTCTAAAAGACATGCGGTGATGTCGCTGCATTTCTGCAGGTTTAAATCAGCATGAACAATCAGCATGAACTTATGTATTTACAATTACACAAGTGGTACAAATGCATATTTAAAGTCTAAACAACACCCTCTCGAGACAGAAGGCTATACTAGACTTGTCTCTCCAGTCCTTGAATAAACACAGACATGACGGTGGTGATATTTCTGAAAGTCAAATTATACTTTGGATAAGAGAGGCTTCGAAATGAAATGTAATTTAATATTCTGGAACAAGCACAGTTTCAGGTTCCTGTTCCCACAATATTTCTTTATTTTACTGAGGATTTGGCAATCGTGTCACATTTCTTCAGCCAGTGAACTGGTGTAAGAAATCCAATGATGCAAAACGCCGTTTTGACAAGAGAGCGACACACAAAGATGCAATCGGGTTAAATTTACCGTCCACTAAAGAGCAGATCAGCACTTTTATCTGCATTACGATCATCCAGGTATCTCATTTAATTTTTTAATTATTGTTTTAGAGCCCCAATATTACAATCCAATTTTAATGGCGGTCTCTTAGCACAAACATTTCATGAGGTCAAAAATAAATGAGCGACGGAGACAAGTCAACACAAAGAGCTTTTGAGGTTTTATAATCTCTATTTTGCCACCCTGAAGAAATCAGGGTCTTGCAGACATAAGACCTTCAAGTGAGAAGTGCAGTATATTAAAGCGTCGGATGTTTATTCTAGTGGAGTAGTACTGTAACAACAAAGCCAGCAATATTGTCAGATGATATTGTGCACTTTTGAGGGAAGGTTTGAATTCTCAGCAACACATTTCTTCTCACCCACTGAGTGGTGAGCATATTATGTGAAATGAAGCCACACGTCACTGTAATCTACCTATTGCTACAGCTGTGCTTGATGGCAGCTTTAAGAGGTGGTATAGGTTTTATACTTACAATGAGCGGCTTTTCATCATTGTAACATATACCTATAACCTTTAGCCTGTCCTTAGTTTGAAGCTGTGGTTTTTATAGGTGCAGTTGCAGAAGTTTGTTTTCTGATCCTTGCCGGGTAGTATTACATAAAGATATGACCCGCTGTTAACTGGGTAGGTCGACTGAGAACTCAGATGATCTACCTGGTTAAATTGGGGTTAAATTAAAAAGAAGTCACATGATGTACAGTGCCCTACACTATTATTGGCACCCCTGGTAAAGAGTAAAAAGGGTTATAAAAAATTCACCGTTTGGTGAATTAGCTTAAACTATGAAAAAATGAGACAAATCCAACCTTTAATTGAAGTAAATTTATTCTGAGAAAAAAAATCCCTTATCAAGAAATATATTTTTTAACAAAACCACATGAGCCACAATTATTGGCCCCCCTGCATTTATATATAGAATATCCTTTGCATGCCATGACTTCCTGATGTCTGTGACCCAACAACATCAAAAGACTCTTGATATCTTATTTTCTGGTACTCTTACAAGCGATACTATAACGTCTCTGCATTTGAATAGATCTCTATGGGAATTGGGGGGTGGAACTAGATTTAGCTGTAAATCATGCTGGAACAGTATGGAATACATGGTTTGTAAAATGGCTGTGAGTCATCAAGGGTCTGAGGTATCAAACGAGGTATCAAACTGTATATGTGCAATGGTTATCAAATGTTTTATGGCTGTAAAATAGATCAGGGTCTGCTATAGCTTTATTCAGACGTACTGTCATTTAAAGCATGTGTCATGTGTACAGTGTATTGCACGTCCTAAGAATAAGCCTGTAGGTTTTCCAGAGCAAATACTCGTGTAAATTAAAATGGTAGAAAACCCACATCCCAAGAGGTGAAGGACCAGTCAGCAATAATGTCATCTCTCCCCCTTTCTCCTCAGCAGAATTAACATTAATTTTTCTCCACATCTTGTCAGGGTTCACAGAGGAAGTGCTTAAAAGCAAAAAGAACGGCTCGACCTCCAGCAGAGGACAGCGGTGAACGAAAATGCATAATTTAAACAGGCTTGACTCATAATAGCAAGCGATCACCCTTTTCCCTCACCTCACTCCACTCTAATTGAATATTGGATCTTTCAGAGTAAATAGTAGAAGATAAGTGTAATTTTGAACTTTGAAAGGTGGGTGGTAAAGCACTGCCTGGTACAGCCCACCCCCCACCCCCTGCCTTGCTTTGTGAAACAATAAGACTGCATGAAGAGTCTAGCGTTTATATTCTCTGGTGGTCATAATTATAGTTTAGAGACAATGAGCCTTTGAGACTATGAGATAGACTATTCACTATCTGAGCTAAGACCCCTGATATGTGAACAGCAGTTACTTAAAAAAAACAATAAAAAACAATTACCACTATTTGCTTTCACAGAATTATTATTATTATTATTATTATTATTATTATTATTATTATTATTATTATTATTATTATTATTATTATTATTATTATCATCATCATCAACTGCAGTATCCCCAGGATGCAGGGGAGAGTGGTAGAGTCATTGGTTTGACTGGATTAAGCCTCTCCTTTTGTAATTCCCCCTATTTTAGTCACATGCAATTTTTGTTTAATTCCAACTGATTACATTGCAGAGGATTTAATGTCAGGTAAAAGCTCATTATGCAGCCTGCTGTTTGATTAATTCTGTAATTGACAATGTCTCACTGAAAGGCCCCATGTTTTGGAACTTCATTTGAGGTGGTTAATTCTCACCTGCATTAAGAAAAGTTACTGAGCAAAGAATCGAAGTGGATCGAGGTGGGATTAAATGGTCTGAGCAGTAATTATTTGAATGTAACTGACACTGACTATTAGTTCTACAGTATTATGGGGGAATTGCGCAGACAGAATTGAACTTATCATTTAGATTGGCTTCCATTGTGCTGCTTGCCTTGCAATTTTCCAGAATTTAGATAACTATGGCTTTGTTCTCAAACTCTGTGACTTTGCAGGTAAAGGCTGCTGCATTGCCCAGCACTATAATTCATAGTCATTCATTCATCATTTTCTAGTTAAGAAATTTTGGCCACTGCCAGTCTTACTGGTGACTTGCATTTTCCTGTGATTGTATAGGTGCAGATCTACAGTCACCAGCCCCACAATAAACAAACATATTATTTACATTATATGTACATTTTAAATAATCTTCTCCATTAATATATTTATTTCAGTATCTCTCTTTTTGGTGTTAAAGGCCATATATTATTGTTTCATATTTGAACTTTTCCCTAAATCCTGTCAGGAGTTAACCCTCATATTGTGCTGACATTTTATGATACCTTTTATGTTTGGGGTCAAATTGACCCCATAAGTTTAAAATGACACAATAGAAAAATTGTAATAGAAAGATTTATGCTTTCTGTGTCACCCTTTGTGTGTCTCCCAAGTGACTATCCCTAAATATAAAAAATCTGTGATGAAACATCTAATTTTAGGTAAGTGAAAGTTTAAAACCTACGTATATGGGAAAGTGCCACCAGAATCACCCGCAAAAATATATATATTTGTACATTTTCTTACATGTTATACGTGAAATCATAGCATTTAGTTTACTACATGTTTCCCAACAAATTAGGAAAAGTCACACAGCGTCAAGATGAAAAAATAAGGTTAACCGGGTTTGACGAGACATCAAAAACTGAATAGGGTCAACTTGACCCTAATACGAGGATTAAAGCTTGGTATATCCTGGGTAGGACACTCAGATTCTATCCAGTTTCCAATCTACAGATTTAAACAAGTACTGAAAGTAATGGAATATTAGTGGTTGCCATCCATTCCTACCGTGTTTTACAGTATTCATTTGAGTATGACTCTGGCAATAGTCTTCACCTTATTTTAACACAGCAACAAGTAGCCGTGCAGTTGCTTATTATCATTGGTTATAAATGCTGTGAGAGTCAAAGTGATGCTGAAGAGATGGGTGGCTTGTACACTGCATAAAATTACCGCCACATCATTAAGTTGATCATTTTCTCCCATTATCTTTGTTGTTAGCAATTTTCATAAGATTGACCATTTGACCTGCATTATGTTGATATGCTTCTAACAAAAGCCTGTTAAGCCAGATAAGTATTGCTTTGTTAACCAAACAAAGCCAGTGCTATGCGCATTACAGACACTAAGCGCATTATTTCTGCCGAATGATGGAGGAAAAATACACTTCAATACTGCTCTTATAATACTGTAATTTGAGAAATATGCACCTCTGTGCTCATTCAGGCAGTCGTAGTTAAGACAAAGATATGCAAGATATATTAATTTGCTAATCTCCGAAGCTACTGGAGACTAATACAATTTACAGAACTCATTGGTGCCTGTAATGATTTTTAGTAGCTTTTAACACTGTGCTTTAACTAATCTGATTGCCTCATATTTGAAAGGCTAATCGACTTAAACAATTCTCATGTGCCTCCCAAGCCTTCCATGTAAGCCTTGCCGGTGAACCTGCTTACACAATGTCGTGTTTGATCTGACCTCTTCAATTTCAGCCATTTCCTCGATTTCATTGTACACTCTACTGCTGGTTTCAAATTTGACATTTCTTAGACCTATTCATTTTTTCACCTTTCATATTGAATATGATGAGTTATTGCTTTTTCCCCACGCCAAATCCTTTAGGATGACATTATAGACGTCAAATAGAGTGGACATCTATAATATCAGGAGGGTAAAAAATTGCAGGTGGTCTGTGACAATCATTTTATCTTCATTACCAACGTCAGTTTCAGGAGAGACCAAATAGGAAGCTCCCGGCGGTGGAGTGGGTTTTAACGCGGGGCTCGAGGATTTCCCTGTTTGAAGACAACTTCTCAGAAACCCTAAGGATTGTGACTAAGTACTTAGCATTAAAATGAAGACGACCTTGGCAGTACATTTATGCCCACACCCCAGATACATCCAGGTTAGCCTGTCCCAGGTCAGCTTGGTGGCAATGCAAGCATTGCTCGTGCAGGGTCCGCAAGCGTCATTGTAAACCTCAGAATGTTGTTGCATGTAGAACACTAGTGGTTGCAAATAATAATAATAATAATAATAATAATAATAATAATGAATTGTTTAAATTTTATTTAACAAATTTATTTTTATAGGGATAATGCACATTAAGTTGGCATGGTGATGCAGTAGCACTGCTGCCTCACAGCAAGAAGGTACCGAATCCCGGACGAGGGCCTTTCTGTGTGGAGGTAGCATGTTCTCCCGTGTCTGTGTGGGTTGCCGGGTACTCTGGCTTCCTCTCACAGTCTAAAGACATGCAGGCTATAGGGTAATTGGAAAGTGTAAATTGTCCTTGAGGTATGAATGTATGAGTGAATGGTGTGTGGGCACTGCGATGGATTGGTGAACTGTCCAGGGCCGTGACCGAATAGGATCCCTGTTCCCTGCCCCCTGTCCACTCAGACCCCTGTTTACTATGTGCCCTCTCTCCTCACTTTGCAAGCAGTGTGCGAAAGAAATCTGGCAAATCACTTTCCAAACTAGTGAGGATACGTAGATCAGGATTCATATACGTTCTATGTCTTGCACTTCAATTTGTAATTTTAACTTCCGGTTTACTGAAATTGTCGGATGAGTGTGCTCCTGAATCCCCTCAACCAAACCTTGGAAATAAGGGTTTCATCCGGAGATTTTAAGTGCCCCCATTTGTGAGAAAAAGTCACCGACTCAAAAACAAAGTTGACTCAAATATGCGCCCTCAAAGGGGTGAAGGGATCATATTTGGTCATGACCTAGGGCGTATTCCTGCCTTTCACCAAATGCATGCTGGGAAATGATCAAGCGGTACCAGATATGTGTCTCTCTTCTGCATCTGTTAGCTTTTCAATTATGTGACCACCACTCAATTTAAAATATTTTTGCTTTTGCTTATTAATTTACACAAGCCATAAATCATTTTACCTGTTAATCAGATGCTTGACTACACACTCTGTCTTCTCCCACTTAGGTACTATTATTTAGAATGCTTGAAAAATTGGAATATTGAGAGCAATTGGCATATTGAGGAAAAAGGGCGAATTGACTGCTCAGAATCAAAAATCATTTGATTTTATTCAGTAAGGAAAAATAAGATGCAAAATACCAAGCAAATGGATATTTTATAAACTGACTGAGACATACATTTTAAATGATTGCTTTGTAAAAAAAACAATAAAAACAATTATACATCATAAAATGGTATCATGCTATATTGAAAAAAGTCATACATGGCAATATCGTATGTGACACCTCTACTAGACGCATTATGTATTGTGCCCATGTGAGAGGCAGGAATTTGAAATGAAGACCCTGGTGCTAAAAGTACTGAAGTTACATTTTTAGACAATTCAAGTTGAGCATAGAAACATGTTGTATTTGTTTAGCTAAGGCCACCCTATAAATATTGTTAACAGAAAAGGTGCCTAAGCAATGCATAAAAACAGCAAAGCTTTTAATGGCTGATTTTATGGATCAATGATATTTTTGGATTCAATTTTCTCAAAATAGACATTTTGTGACTTCAGTACTTTTAGCACCAGGGTCTTCAAATCTTTTCTCACAGGATGGTTTGTGTTTTTGCAAAGAGAAAGTGAATGAGAAGCATGGCTTTTGACCTACCTCAACGCACTCAGGAAGGTCGCAACACAGAAACAAAAGCATTGAAGATGAGTTCTGCGCTAACAAAACCTTTGAGTTCTGCCCTAACGAAACACATCCAAACAGATGTTTGATCTTCATATTTTATATATATTTTTTAAATTGAGCGGTCACAATTCCCATGCTCTCCCCACTCACTCAAAGTTGGTTTGGATTGTATACTCATTCCTTTCTGCAGTGTTTGTATACAATGTTCTCCTTTTGATCTAAAGCCCAGGTTCTTTCTGTGACTCATGAGGACTTTTTCATGGGGATAAAAACAGTTTATCTATGGTTTTGGTGGTTTTTTGAATCGGATAAAAATGTTACCTTTTGATGTACATCCTGAAAAAAATGTGAAATTTGCCTGCAATATCAAGCTGAACCCATACACAATAACTGGAAGAGAGTGTGCGGAAACCATATAAAAAAGATAGGGCCAATTTTCTTTGAGCAAACATGAATGGTTTCAACCATTAAAAATAATTTGAAAGGGATGAAAGGTAAACTTCCCGCACTTATTCAAAACAGCAGAGCAGAGGAAACAGCAAACAGGGTTGTGTGTACAGCCTTCTCTTAGAAAAATAATTTGACATGGAAATCTTGCTTTTGATAGACTGCGTGGCCGGCACAGAGAAAGAGAATACAAAGAATACAAAGGCATGAAAATAGTTTTACTTCCTCCTGGTTTTGTCATTTTTATGCTATTCATGTTGTAAGAAAATGAGAGATCACCATTGTCTTGTGTCCATCAGAAAGTGTCCTCCATTTTGATTCAAAGGCCAAGACATAGTGGGATGTATCACCTGATTCCAGACTCCCATTCTGTGACTGACAGGCGATGGCGGGTAGAATGGCGCTCTGCCGTCAGACGACTTGCTGTTATCGGCCACCGGGGCATGACAATTTGGCAAGGCCACACTCCGGAGCGCGTCCAACCTGTTCCCACTGCGGAACAAATCGGTGAACTCTGAAAACGTCTGGCGAGGTCTCTCGCAGCGGGTTTTGCGGTTTAATAGCCGCGGTATCTGGCGCCGTCTGTCACACTCCGCAGGCGAGGAGAGAGAGGGCCTGCCCTGTGCAATTCTGGGTAAGAAAGTGGTCAGTATCCATACTCCTCACTCCCATCAGTCTGGCAGCCGGTTCCCAGTGATCTGATAGACGCTGCACTCTCACTCACATTGAAGATTTGAATGCATCAGATGTGCTCTTTTTAATTACCATGTAAACTGACGTGGTGGCAGATTTGTGAGGGCGTGCACTGCACCCTTGTGGCGAAAGTAAGAGTAAGTTAATTTTTCTGATGTGGTCCAAGTGTTGTTCACACTACAAACTGCAATATTGCTACCAGGCAGAAACTTATGGACAGGAAGTCATTATTGTAACCCGTGACTGTTCAAGTCATTGATATGCATACAACACAATTTCTTATTTAGTGAAGTGTGTGAACACAGTTTATTTGTGAGATACTTTTGTTCCAATGCAACAAACTAATTTTGTATATATTTTTCTGTAATATTTTTTCTTTAAGATCTGCTGATTTCTCTCATCTGAGAGAATTTTTAATTCTCATGAGGGAGGTTCTCTAAAAGGTTTATTTTAAATATTTATTTTATATGACTATAGTTAAAATTCATGTGAGAGTTCAGTTATTTATTTTAAAGAAGGTTATTGATAAGAGGTTTGTTTTATATATTTGACATTTTTATTTATTTCAGTTGATTATTATTACTATTACTATTAATAAACATTTTTCTTTCTTCGTGAAATATGTGTATGTTGACTAGATAAAGTGCCATTTCTCTAAAACTATTGGTGTCTGTTAAATCTTTGAAAAGAAATCGGGAACAAAAAAATAAAAACTATTGGCAAATAATATTGGTTATCGGAACTTAATATTGTTTATCGGTGTTGGTGACAAAATTACAGGCTTTACCTCTAAGAATATCTTTCTCCCTAGTTTACCAGCCAACTACCAAACTCTTGAGCTTTTTCTTTTAAAACTTTATACTTGACCATTTCCTCATTGAACAGCAGAGGACCATGTTAACAAGGCTCTCAAAATCGGAATGCTTCGGGAGATGCTGCTTCTTTTGATCAGGATCATCAAAGTTAAGCCACTTATTTGTCCAGCGTAGAATCTCTTGTTGACTACTCCTATCGCTAGGCACACCAATGCATTTTTGGCCTCTGTTAGCTGTGTGCATTTGTGAATCACCATGTCCTCTTATTTTGTTGCCGGCAGCATAACAAGGTTTTTAAATAATGCATTTTTATAAATTTCACAAGCTCGGATAGCTGGGGATGGTGGGCAGCAAGGAGGATGACATAGAAATACGTTGATTTCCTTAGGGAGGATGTTTTTACATGAAGAGCTGCTGAGGGCATGTGTGGGTGGCAGTATAGTGCAGGAGTGCTATATACCCTATATATCTGTACTTCCATGTCCTGTTAATGATTCACCGACATCTCCTCTCCATTATTTTTAATTTATCAGATTCTGAACTGTAGAGGGGAGGGGGGGATGTGGAATATATTTAGTTCAACAATGTAACATTTAAGTTGAAATGTGAAAAAAGAAAAATCTATTACCAATCGAAGTGTATCGGTTAGAACGGGGAAGCACGCCCTTCGCTAGCCTGATAAATGTAAGCAGCTGTTTCAGTTTAATCTCAAGGATTAGCATGTTTGTGTTCCTGGCAGAAAAACAGGAATTTCATGCATAGAACAATGCAAGCCTATTGCTCCTACTTTTCATTGGCTTGCATTACTGAGATGCATGATTCTGTTCTTCAACCCAATGATGAATTCACCAGAACCTTAAAAACCACTTATAATGTAAATCCATTAAATTATTTTTGCCCAAAATGTGTTCCATTCAGCCTAAGTAATTATGAGCTTGATATCAGAAGCATTCAGGCCATTTGGCATCAATGAATTCCTGTGAAATGAAGTTTAATTTCCCTTCAATTAGAAATGACTCACTCTCCATCTAAGGTGCATGTACCGCGTCTGAGGCATGTATAGTTTCAGAATATGCTCTTGTGTTTTCCATTACTGGAGATGTATCATTTATTATTGAATCACAGGTTTGACCTCTCCAGTCCAACCAAAAACCACATCTAGCTACTGCTATTAATGAACATTTTAAAAAGGGCTCCTGATGACTAATATGTTTTTGTTAATTTGCCTTTTCAATGCTTCCAGCCACATTCCTTTCAGCTCTTTCAGAAAATGGAATTATAACAAGCAGCAATGCCGAGAACAGTGAACATTTTTAAATCACAATTAATATTTAAAATGGCCTCTGTGAAATAAATTATTCTGCACAACCTGCATCCACAAAACCTGACGAATGGAAGCACCATTGTGTGTCGCTGTGTGATTTGTGGAATCATACAATGTTCTCTTTTTCATGAGCTGTAACCCGTTTATGGAAATCAGGGCAAGACATGTGGGGCCCTATCTTGGCGATCTTGGCGCTTAGTCTAAGCGCATGGCGCTAAGTCCATTTAGGGCGTGTCCAAGTCCACTTTTGCTATTTTAACGGCGTGTTTTTTGGGCGCTAAGCACGGCGCAAGGTGCAACTGGGCTGAACCTAGTCTCTTCATTAATTATAGGTGTGTCTTGGGCGTGACATGCAATAAACCAATCAAAATGTCATATCCCATTCCCTTTAAAAGCCTGCTTTTCCACCTTGGCGGATTGCTTATGATGGCGAAACAGACATGCTCGTGCGTGTTTAGTGCGATCAAGGAATCGGCTATATGGATCAGTAGCAGTAGTAGTATTATGAGTTATCGGTAATTCATGACAGTGCTGTTTACGAAATATATGCTGTTAAATTTTGTTAAAAGCACCTGCAACAGCTGAGAATAAGCGACCAATTGCTTCCTTCTCACCTTAGAAAACGCCAAATTAGCCTGCTTGTTTAATGAATTTCGTTTGATTATGCAATGAACTCATGTTCAAGCTTCATCCGAAGTTCATTAGGCTACCTGCATTCTAATTTTGATTAACATAACGTTATTTTGCCTTAATGATGACACTAAATACAACAAATCTATCAGGTTGGCAACCCATAGGTTCAGCATATTTTCCCTTGTTTTATAATGTCCTGCTTATGGAAATGTGACCAACCTGTTTAACTGGTAGCGTAATACTTTAAAACTATTCACTTTCCCAGGAAGACCGTGAAAAGTGCGATGTACAGCAGGGGAAACAGGCCTGCTCATGTAAAGCGAACATGCAGATAATGGAATTAAAATTAATTGTAAATTAATTGTGTAACGTGCTGCAAATTTCGTTTCTTATTAGACGCTTAGTTCTCTTTAAAATCTTTTGTTCAAGTTATGGAATTACAGGTGAAATCAGCGGGGTTTTAATAAGCTGAGGGTATGGAAACCTTGTCACTGTAATTAAAAAAAATATGAAGGATGAAGAATAGCTAAGGTTAGCCTACAATTCAGTTAACATGATGACATTTATCTCCGTTTTTTAACCATAGTCTATCTAAAAAACATTATGCACAGCGAGTCCGCTGTAGCCTAGGCTATTTGAAAAACAATAAAAGCAATATTCACTGGACAAGGTTTTGAACTTTTTTCAGTCACAAACCATTCTATTTACTTACAGGCTGTATTCCTAGATAAACAGAGCTGTATTGTAATGACATCTGAAGTGCATTTTCAGAACGCAAATGTCCGTCTATTGCAGTACGCGAGTTTTCCATTGAATGACAATTCACGCATTAGGTGCAAATGACAATTTGCGCATTAGGCTTGATATAAGTGTTTAATGGATAGCCATTGTCCCGTACCATCGCACAGATGTTGCCTGGCTGGGCTTTGAGTTCCCATAATACCTATGTTCCAGTGCACAAAGCAGGTCAGGAAACATCCATACCCTGAACTATTGGGGAACATCGTCTGCTGCTTCTATGTTTCAGATCCTCAATTTCATCCGAACCCGTTGCAGTTCACTGCCTAGTTGGGAGCTGCGGAGCGGTGGGAAGTCATGGGTCTGGCCCTCACAGATGCCCAGTGGTTACAGAATTTCGGAATATCAGAAGACACATTTCTGTACCTCTGCCATAGGTTGCAGCCTGTGATGAAGAGAAAGGACACCCACATCCACCTGTGTGTGTCCCCACAAAAAAGAGTAGCCATAGCAACTGTCAACCAACTCTGAGTATAGAACTGTCTCACATCTGTTTGGGGTCTGCCTTACAACTGTGTGGCGGTGTGTGTAGGAGTTCTGTGTGGCCGTTTAGAAGGTACTAATGCCAGAAGCCCTTCGATTTCTGTATCATGAAAAGCTTCAGGAAACCACTTTGTACATTGAGATGGGGGGTTAGCACAATTTGACGGTACCGTTGATGGGTCACACATACTCATTCTGGGACCAGAGTCGTTACCAGACAGTATTTCAACCACGAGGGCTGGCATTCAAACTGCAAGCAGTCGTGGATGGAAAGGGACTCTTTTGGAATGTAATCACAGGGATGCCAGGGAGAATGCACGATGCCAGAGTTCTGCAGTTATCGGCACCGTGGGAACTTGTTGGTAAAGGAATGCTATTCCAAGACCGTACCAGGAACATCAGCGGGCATGATGTAGGGTATTACATCGTTGGTGATGCTGACTATCCTTTACAAAGCTGGCCTTTGAAGCCGTTCTCTGATACTGGGCAACTGACAACAGAACAGAGGCTGTACAACTACAAAACCAGCACAGCAAGGGTTTGGCAGGCTAAAAGGTAGATGGCATTGTCTTCTAAAATGCAATGACTGAAATGTAGACCAGGGGTTCATTCCAATCACTTGTTTTCACTCCTTGCACCCTTTTCTATCTCCTTAAACTAAACTTCAAACGAGGGAGAAAATACAAGGAGAACTTAACTGTTCCTTCCTTTTAGTTGAACTTTTATTTCACAAAACTGTCTCAACACAAGACTTTCTACTTTGGGGTTTTCTTTAACTGAACAAAAATCTTGTAGACAACACAAATGCCGCCGTTAATCTTCACACAAAAGTTTTCTGGGGGCCCACAAAACCCCATATTACCAGCCGCTTAAGCTCCTCACCTTACCATTCTCATTTCCCCCAAATTAACTTTAAAAAGTAAGCTTATATACCCTATGGCTGATTAGTCACAGGTGCCCCAAATTAAACTGCCTCTGCCCATTATTCAACTACAAGGAGGTGGCTCCACCAACCAGCCACAGCTCAGAGGATGAAAACCAACGGGTTCCCATTGGATAGCCACTGTCACTGATTACATTGGTCTCGCAGCTCATAGGCTCTCTCTTGCTCCGTCTCCCTCGTGGCCTCCAAGAACTCTGTCTCACTGTTTCCTTTTACCTGAAAACATCGACTTTAAAAAAATGATAAACAGACCAGAATTATCACAAAACATTCTGAAACTAACACAGTCAGATTGCTTGATTGCATTGTTTGTTATTGAATAGTTTGATGGGGTTATCATTTCATGCTCCTTTGCGCAGAAGGTGGCGCCGGCGGAAGCTTTTTGCTCAACTCAGACATTCGTTGCTACTGCAGCTGAACTATGATTGGAAATCACAAACTCTGTGTTTTAAATTTATTGGTAGACGGTTCGTGACGATTTCTGCCGAATACGTAGTTTCTAAGTGCCACTATTTCCCTGTAGCAAGTCCATTTATCAAGCAAACCCCACCTAGTCTATACCTACCTATGCGTGACATAGTGGACAATAGCGTCTATGTTTGAGTTCATACATATATTTATTCATCATATAAAATTAGAATAACGTCATAGCAACGAGATAAATCCAACAATGGCCTGATCGTATGCCAGAAAAGCCGTGAAAAGCCCTGCTCACTCAAATGCAAAATAAACTGTGAAAGTACTATCTCATTCTACCATGTATTCTACTAGCAATATATGCTACTAAATATGAAATAAATATACAATCCTACCATTGGTTTTACACATCGAGATGTTCCTTTCAAAATTCAGTTGTCATTTATTGTCTGGTACAATCGGTTTGAGAAATATACAACACTTTATACCGCTATTACACTATCTGAAACGTCGCCGCGTAATAAGCCCCATGCCCTCTAAGCCTGTCTCATGCATTACAGTTCACTCTGGTTTAATTGTCGGCTTTTTTATCCAATAGAGTACATTATAACCGTCGCAACGGTATATGCCAAGTCTTTTTGGGTGCTTTGAGCAATTTACTACAGCCCAGCGTAACGGCAGTTTTCGTTTTAACTGTCTAGTATTACGCAAGCGATATACAATACGCATTATCCTGGGGAATTCCCCTTTTGCGATATGTAAGTATTTTTGCGTCTAAAATACCGTTGGTCTCGCTGGCTACATACGTACGTTCGTGTTTCCACTCGAGCACTGTCTTTCCAATATGTTTGATAGCCCTGTTGTTATTTTCGCATTTTGAGTGCATTTCACATACTGTAGTGCAATCGTTAGCTAAATGTATTTTTGAACTAGGCTACCGATGTTCATTGAAGATAGAATATTTGGCAGCATTTTACAGATGGTGGAAAACTATTTTATGTTCATGTTATCATACATAGTATAGGCTATGATGTATACGAGTCTCTTATGGCATGACAAGTGCTCATTCCAATTTACTGTTGCGCTGATATGTGGTAGATTAAGGTAAACATTTCCTTGGAGTTATTATGAATAGGAAAACTTAAAAGATTAAAAGAATACAGAAAAATGCAATCCCAGGACAAAAGTATACATACTGTAGAGTACAGGGACAAGTGATGTTTTATTGAGGTACAAGAGTGAATGATTAGGCAACATATTTAGGTGTATGTAACACTGTGATATCAATGTTTTTTATCTTAAGCCACCAGAGGGAGCAAATGTGTATGCGTTATAATGTATAATATAATATAATATTTTATGACATGTTTTGCATAGGGGTTTTGGACCCATAGATATCTACCCCCCTATACTGCTGAAAATATATAATTCTCACTTGTAAATTATGCACAAGTGAGTTTTATGAGCCCAAACTGTTGATTTGTAGTTAAATATTTCATACATTTTTTTTATTTGCAGCAGTGCACAATTTAGCCATTTGGATAGATTTGGAGACACTAATGGACAACAGGATACATGGCTATATTTTGCATCATAGACCTTTAGTAGTTCTGCATATCATCCTCAGATTTTGCAAAACTTGTGGACATGGAGTTTATGATCCAGGAAATGTATATATATTACCGATTTCAATTATGTAGCTCTCAGCAAAATTAAAAAAAACTATTTAAAAATTTTTTCCCCCTAAGTTTCTTTGCATTTGTGGCACTTTATTTTGACTTAAATTATGAAAATAAACAAATCTAAGTTTGTATTCTAAATGGTACACCTGTCTTCTTTCATTTAAGCCATTTACCAAGTTTATGTGATGCTCACACCTGGAGTTATAAAGCCTTAAACAGAGCACCCCTAAATAGGTGAAATTTGCCATCTGCGCCAAGGGGTTAAAGGCCCACTCAGTAATTTTGGTTGCTAGAAATGCTAATTGCTTACATCGAGCAAAAAAGACAAAAAAGATATGGTAGGCTATTACAGTATAGAATTATTATCCTAATAAAAATAATGGTAAAGATCCTCATGAAAAGCACTTCAAAAGGAAAAAAAATTGTATTTAAAATAAGTGTTGGGCCGACACTACTTCCTTGTTCATCTTCCATTTTCATTCTTCTTTGTTTGTAATATGTATTTTTGTAGTCCTTACACAACTCATCACCATTGGAATCAAATTCATCACTTACTCGTCGTTTTTACTTGGTGCTCACAATTGTCAGATAATCGAAAAAAATGGCTAGCATTTTGCCGATATAAACCATGCCTTGGAAATGGTTTTGTCATATTGTATTGTGGCTGGATACAGTAAAAAAACAAAAACTGTGGCAACCATGATCCACCAAGATACTTAGTTGCCATGCAAGTAATTTCCATTGATTAGCAACAAAAATTTCTGAGTGGGCCGGTCACATTGAAATCAATGAAGCTGGAGTCTGTGAAACGGGAATGAACATCTTCTGAAAAGTAGCGTACAAACTAATGTTAAACATAAATAGAATGACTGTTACATGTCATTGTGTGTTTTCAGTGGCTAGCAGGCCAAGCTAAAAAAAATTAATCATACTCTTGTTTGTGCCAACACACCTGCTCACAAACACTTCTGTTTTTCATGGATTAAGCTGATAGCTTCAAAAACCATTTAATTTGTTGTCAATAAATGCTGCTCAATTAAAAAAAAAAAACTAAAGCAAGAACAAAAGAAACCAATCCATTTAGAAATTTTGTTCCCCATAATCGAACACGGATGTTTATAAAATTCCACGTTCTAAAAATGAGCTTTCCCTGAGCTCACTGATAGTCATCATTATTAATTTCTAAGCCCCATGCCGGGGATTTCATTGTCTCTACATTACACATTTTGCCCTTGTTATCTTCCAGTCTGTAAATCCGGGAGGTAATTAAGGGCTTGAGCTGGGCGCATAACACAAGCACTGCCTTCCGATAATTGCGAGCACACGCGCGTTTCTGCTGAGGGCTTCTTTGAAACACTCGCCACGTGTCCAACCTTTGTGTCATCTCACCATTGACGGAGATCTGGATTCAATGTTCAAAATGTTAACAGTTCATTTAACTGTAGCAGTGTTTATATGAGTGAAAGAGGGATGAAGTGTATTCCATCACAGTAAAATGTGTTATATCAGAGTTTAGCACGCTTCACTGTCTACATAGCAAATGTTTCCAGAACTTCATAAGACTCAACAGGGTGGAGTACAACACTAGTCCCTCCCCACCCTGCACCCTGTGTGGACTCCAATAGCAGTCGCTGCGCTTGTGTATGATCAAACGCCTGCAAATAAATCTCTAAAACAAATAGCCTACGGCCTAGAGATATACGTATGTCCATCTAAAACATTGATATTGATGTTCGGTTGCAAACAAGCTGCCTAGTACTAGTAGTGTTCACAAGCTAAGAGGCTAACCAGCTAGCTGCCTGCATCTCAAAACTTATAACCAGCAAGACAGATATTTCTGATTGCCAGTTTTAGTAAGATCTGTCATTGTCATTTAAACAAGGCAGCTGGTTAGTTTGCTAGCTAATTACTAATACTGTTAACACCCTATGCAAGAACAGATTCTAGTAGTAGGCCTAAATTGTTGTTGACATATTTACATAACATTACAGTCATTTAGCAGACACGTTTATCCAAAGCGACATACAATACATACATACAGAAACGTCATCGAAGTAACTACAGACAGATAAGACAAAGCACGTCCTTCACATAACGTAGTAGCTATCCCTAGTAACGAACATTGAATGTTGTTCACAGTAAGCTGCGGGTAAATCAGCTATACTATAATTCTATTCAAAATACTGTTATAAACTATGACAAATAGTTAGACAAGAAAACACAGGGAATAAGTACCATGAGAAAAGGTCCTAGATTAGTAGTCAAGGTAGAGTCCGAAGAGGTGTGTCCTCGACCCTTTACGTGACCTCGATCACCTTCTGGAAAAGCTAGCCTTCACAAGGCATCGTTGGGAAGCACCAAGTTAGTCTGCATAGTTTCTCCCATTTGCAGACGAACAAAGAGTTTGATACGGATCATCCCTCTGGTCCGCGCAACTGCACTTGTGCTCCCCGGGCTCCTCCGAACACACAGACTCAAGGTTCCCTCCTGAGTATAGTTCCTACAGTCATTCACCCCTCTGTTACCTGACTGACCTCTCCTCTGTCTGTGTACACAGGCGCTGTGTTGGCCTGCTGATTTAATCCTGTTTCTGCCAGTCAATCTATTTTGTCTTCTGTTTCCCACTCAGACTGGTAGGAAAAAAACAAGCGCTCATGCCCTGAACCTGTCCAGCTACGCCTCCCAGCCACCCACTTTGCACGACGATCCCTTTGACCCTACATCTGCTTGCATTACATTAGTTCAGATGGTAAGCACTCCAGCCTGGATGGGTGCCTGTCGCTTCAAAGAACATTTCCAGCCCTGCAGGTTGTCAGAGTGTAGCGTTGGTGGCGTGGCGCTGTCCGTCACATCAGAAAACCAACAGAAGGGGAAAGAGTCGAGTATGCCAAGACCGTCCATCATCATTCCTTAAAAACTTTAGACAACTCTTGAACACTGTATTTATATGTGTTGTGCATTAAACATATATGGATTTTGCAATCTTGGGAGAATTACTTATCACTTGTCATTGCTTAGTAATTTATATAAATTGTTGCATTGAGAAAAAACAAAACAAAACAATTTAAAATATACTGCAGGTGCATATAGCCATAAATAAATCAAATAGAAATAAAAATAATTAAAAAAAAGAAATAATGCAAATGTTTTGGTCTCTCAGACCTCCGTCATTGCTGGTACTTCTACCTTGGTACTATCATAATTATTCTTTTAGATTTTTTTTTTTGAGCAATTAATTTATTTTGCAGAATGAGATCTAGGTTCCCACAAAATGTCTCTTTTTTGTTATTCTTTGTTATTCTTTTTTGTTATTTTTTGTTATTCACATTGTAGAAAATGTATATTTTTTTAGGATTTAAAAATCGGTGAAGCTGGGTTGATGTTGATATGAAGCATAAAACTGCAGGCTTTTCACATTTGGCAATGAGAGAGAGAGAGAGAGAGAGAGAGAGAGAGAGAGAGAGAGAGAGAGAGAGAGAGAGAGAGAGAGAGAAAAAATTAGAAAAGAGAGTGAGCAAAAGAAAATGATAAAAACAAGAGAAAGGGGGCTGAGCAAATGAGAAAAGACAAGATAGCGAGGAAAATAAAATGCATTAGTTGGCAATGGAAGGAGCGAATGAGAGAGAAATAAAACAATGGAGAGACCGAGAGGAAAATAAATGACTTGGAAATTTGCACTGCACCTTTATGATTTTACTGCTTGTAATTGCTGTGTACCTACTATACAAGGGCGGCAGTGTAGTATAATGGTTAAGGAACAGGCCTTGTAACCAAAAGGTTGCAGGTTCAATTCCCAGGTAGGACACTGCCGTTGTACCCTTGAGCAAGGTACCTAACCTGAATTGCTTCAGTATATATTCAGCTGTATAAATGGATGCGTAACAAATGCTGGGGGAAAAAAAAAAAAAAAGTCACTCTGGATTAGAGCATCTGCTAAATGCCTGTAATGTATACAGTTACAAGCTTTAAGCCAATGGCCTTTGTTTTTATATGAACTATGAACTTTATATGAACTATGAACCTAGAATTAAGTAAGAGTAATCCCGGTAAAAGCAATCATCTTAGTACAAAATTACACCTCATTTGTTTATTTTTCCTTTTAACGTAAAAGTTAATGTTTCTCTCACGTTGTTCTCACAAGCCCATGGACCCGAGGACAGGTTTATTCTGCAGTGGGGGGCTGGGAATTTGTATTGTGTGTGTCCCAGATTTTCCTTCTTTATCGCTTGAGGGACGGACAGTCTCAGGCTTACGAGTTAGGCCGCCTTGGGAGCAGTTTACCGCTCTGTTATTCCTGAAAATAACATCTCTTACTGGAGCCGAGATAATCTGTGATTGATCCACACACTCTCCCGATATTACAGCCGAACACTCAATGCTTGAACACAAGATGTTTATCCCTGAGCCAGAGGCTGTAGGCTGGAAATGTGGATTGACAGTACTCGAGCCGCACCATGAATACAGTACAATTTTGTAATGTAAAGAAAAATAATGCTTATAACTTCACAATTGTCAATCAACAGAAGTACTGGGGAACGTAGAGGTTGTCAGTAATAATGGGTTATGTGTATAAACATTACTCGAAAATATAAAACATTACCTGAAAACAACTACCTGAAGTTCCCAAAATCGTCAGCTGTTTCACCTTCAAAGGGTCAATACAAATGCCACAACAGTAAGCCCCAGACAGACATTTTATGGTCACTGGCTTTATAGGTCAAGTAAATAATGAAAAGTCTTGACGGTCAACATGGAAGGATGTGGTCGGTCAGATGCTGAGCCTACGATGAAAAAAGCCAGGCAAACAGGCCCTGTTTACGAAAGACGACCGAGCCCAGGCTTTCTCTGGAGCAGTTTGTTTCTTGTCGCCCGTTTACTTGTGCTCAGCTGATGAAAACCGGTTGAAATTCATCTCTGGCGATGATGGGGATGAAATGACATCAAAGCCAGCAAATCCTCTCCAGAGCAAATGTTGCGGATTCAAAAAAAAGTGAGACCTAGTATACATTAAATATTTAACTTTGGAACCGATGTGAAACAGTAGGCCAACTGTTTTAAACAAATCAATGTGGTACAACATACATTTTATGCAAGTTTTATTATTTTCACCTGTCTGCCTATGTCTCTATTCAGTCATGTTGCGATACAATACTAGTGTTGCAGTTCAGATTTACATAGTGACTGGTATTTGTTATTAAACATATACCTTCCAATGATAAATCAGAGTTTTAGTGCTGCTTGTGAAAATGTTGTCTCATGTTTGTCAATTGCTCTGATAAGGCTATTGAATATAACCGTTTTCTATGCCAACACGTCAGCGGTGTATGTGTTGTTCACAGTTATATGTGTTGCTCTTACGCGAGCAACCCAAGTAAATTAATGCAAGAATGGAAACTGATGAGAGAGCACCCAAGTGTTGGGATTCATTTTAGTCCTGTGACTAATTTCTGTGCAAACGGGGGTCTATGCGCCCATATGGGCATTCTGTTTGGAGCGTGTAACATCCCTGTGTGAAACATGGCATCCTGTCCTGCTCCCATCTGGCATCCTCACTTCCCTCCATGGAACTTCTGTGCCAACATAAAGTCCTTTCACTGAAAGTACTGCGTATTTGGGATGTGTGGTTGTGGGGTAGTTGCCACGTAAGGGGGCACCTGTTGGTAAGGTCATGGTGTGCAATGGGCCCCTACCACCGGAAGGCCTAGCTGGTGTTGATAAACATGTAGTGTGCCTGCTCAGACAGTCAATCAAGTCTATCCTCCAGTTGGAGAAGATCAATTTTGCTTGTCGCACAGCATGTTGAGTTTGTTTTCATGCTACACTAGTTTTTTTTTGACTGGGTGCAGCTCATTTCATATTGGTGCTGATAATTTTCTCACTCCTTTATGAAGGCACTGACTTTTTAAATCATATATTTGGATTCTGATCCCTACAAGGTAAGAACCGGTTGTTCTCGCGGAAATTTCCCTATACGAGTTCTCTCGTCACGTGATTATTGACCACGAGCCACGGAAAGTCATTACCCATGCCTACGGGGGCTGATATCGTCAGGCTAGCTTGCATAAACAGCTGTTTTAATCTCTGCACATTTGAATATAACTGACAAGTGTGCAGTCATCATGGTGGGCCCAGTGAACAGGAAATGTTGCCACAGCAATGAGGACACATTTTTACATTAGCCGACGTCTCCATCCTGCTTTCTCTATGTGATAAGATAAAAGAAAAGACGTATGTGTTTGGATTGCAGTGCAGCTAATGTCCTTGCATTGTGTGATTTGCATATTGTTTATGCATAGTATAACCTCTGGGTTACAAACACATCTGGAATGGAGGTTGTTCTAAACTCGAAATTGAACCTATTTAAAGAATTTGAATCCTTTATGTAGAATAATTTCTTACATACTGTTGCAATCATAGCACATAATTTACTGCAAACATTTGTTCAGTTGCCAGTCCCCAAACCAGCAGTAATCAGGATCCCATTACTGCATTCATCCTTTTAAAAAAAAAAATCTTCACCAGCTTTCTTTTCAGTGACCTGCTATGGTTGGCTTCTTTTGTGAAATGATTTGTATTACTTCACTTCGTTTTTATTTAAACCATGGGGAAGCATTGAGGGAGAGCCCCTCATTTACACTACTGCCGAGTTACAACAAGGAAGAGAAATAGAAAGAGAAGACATTGCATAAGACAATAATCAAAGAACCAATAAACTAAAATAAAAATAAAATAAATAAAACATTAATAGAAACTAAATTTAAAACATTTGTTAAAAACAATTACAACAACAAAAAACAATACGATTCAACATTAGGTTCTTAAATTGTCTCAAAGGCAATTAGCCCAAGCACTTGCTGTTATGATATTTGCATTATTTAGCAGTAGTAGTGCTGAGACAAGCCACATTGTCTAATTGTGATTGTATTTCAACGTTCCCTTATCAAAGTGACATGTGACTCATTTCAGTTTCCTGCTGACCTTTTCAGTATCAGTGATATTAAAGAGCTTGATGTTGATAAGTCGTAATTGCATATGTTAATTCCGGTTTCGTGCTGTGTTGGTTGACCTGTCAGTCCATGACCCTGTGGTTCATATCTGAGTTTCTGCAGTTTGCATTTATAGAGCTGCATGCTCACTGAAGTCATAAAAGCTTACACTTGTCGGTGGGTATGAGGATAGTTCCTCACGTGGGAAGAAAAACCTGGAACCTGCCGTTAGCAACCCAAGCTTTTATTTCCCATGCCTTTATTGTCAATGTTTTAGTTAGTAGTTTTTTTCTCAGCACAATTCAGGTTCAAACATAGGACACAATAGGTCTGTTAATCAGATGTTTAAACATGATATCACACCCACGACCAATTAGCATCCGTGTTGATAAAGTACACAGTAAAATGCTCAGTATTCAGTCCAATTGGGATCAAATCAGAGTAAAATGTACCCTTTGACTTAACACTGAATATTTTATTACTTATAAGCTGTGATCCATAACAACAGTCCCATAAGCGTTGTGGTATTCCATGTATAATTCAGTCTGCTTTTTGGGTTTTCTGTCAGGCGGCAGCGCACGTAACAACATCACAGCTCAGCCTTGTCATTCTGTGCAATTACGTTCATGTTTCCAAGGTAGAATACATGTGCTCTACTCCTTCTGTTGTTCCCCATATTCACAAATGAAAGAGAGTCTCTTTTCTTAGTAGAGAACACTGCCATCCTATTAAAGCTAAAAAAAAGTATGACTAGCTGTGACGGTATAGAAGCACCACCGTGACAATTTCTTTCTTATCAGAAATGTGGCACCCGGGCTTGTTATTTTTTGATTTTACCTGCCATTTAACTAAAAATGCCACTGGGTATGATTTCGGCCCCATACAGGGAAAAAACGTACTTCTACCTCTCTTTCGAAACTCTAATGGTCTTAAGCAGAGAGTGTGTCATTCAGCTTGTTCACATCTTGATACATTTAAAAGCTTCTCACATTTAAAATCTGTTCCCTGTGATGATCCAGTTGCATGGTGTGATATTAGGCCTTTTCATACATGTGCATCCTGCAAAGAAGCCCATAGAAGCCAATAAGCCCGAGTTCTCACACTCCTTGCTAAGATGAGCGAAGCCACATTTTGACCATATCAAAGGGGAAAGTATGCAATGTTGTACACCTGTATGTGCTTTCCAAATAATGACCAAAACAGGCTATTCAGTGTGGCTGGCAGACACTGGGTCACTAATGGCTCCATCTGAAATGCTTTTTTGGGCTCTGGCAACATATTTTCTTTCTGCCTCATCTCTCCCTCTCTCTCTCTAACAGGAGGCAAAGACAGGACTCAAGCTAGCTTGCGTCCTTCGCTGTCAAAGCCTGCTCTTGCTGTACAAGCTCTGTTGATTACACTCAATAGTGCCTGCATTATTGGTTTCCATATACTGAACTGCTATTCTGGGATTGGTTCTAACAGGTAAACATCTCCTCAGATGACCCAGCAGGGAAAACCCCAGCAATTAAAACTAAAAAAATAATATATTTATATATAAATATATTTTACGCCTGTGAAACCTTTATGACTAATTTACTAAAATAAGTATGCAAAGCAGATGAACGCACAGTCAGTATACACTGCGTCACGGTCACAGGATAATTCCCATTAATCGTGATTTCTTCTCACTTTACAAACAATATGGTGACAAAGGGAAATGCAATGGCCACTTTTTTTGTGAATCACTCCCAGAGGGTTAAGTTAAGATCAGCAGCACTGATAAGGGCATGTAGATTGTGAATTAGACCATGATTAGACTGACAAAATGCAGATCTGCCAAGCCTCTGATCACGTGCACTTACACACGCTTAATAATACGGACTAATTATGCATTTAATTGAACAAAGACATAATTATTAAGTGAACGAGCTTGGTAATGTACATTTGAAGTAAAGTACATTTCTGCCATCGCTGCTTTTTACTTTCTGGCATACCTTTGGTCTTTTACACCAACCAAAACATTTAAATCAGCTGGATAAAACTGCAATATCAGTTTAATAAGAACCCATTACGCCACAAAATAGTTTTTTGCTGTGTCACACCAGAGGGTCAGTTAAAGCAAGTCTGAATTGAATTAATTCACCAATTGTTGTTAAACATTAGGAAGATGGCATTTTGGCCATTAGTTATGCACAGAGAGGTATTTTGAAGGGATGAGTCTGGAGCTCCATCCCTTCTTCCTCAGGAAAGGGGAGTATTTCATCCGGGGAGATTGGACAGCTGAACAGATTTGAGGCGAACATTCCCCAGGTCCTATAAAGGCTCCCGTTGCTGTAAACACAAAATTCAACAAAAGTCATCCCCGTCTGGGCTGTGGGTCCCTCTCTGCTGCAGACGCGCTTGTATTATTTGTTTTGAACGCTTGAATAAAACACCGCAAGCATACAAGTGGATGAGAGAATAACTCACGCAGGGACCGCAGGTTTGGCGATGCTGTCAGGAGCAGGTACAGATAACATGTGCAGCCAAGTCTGACACCATGATTTTTGGAGGCTATAACATAACGGAATGGACTTTGATTTGAGGGGGGGGGGGGGGGGGGGGGGGTTATTTTTATTACTGTTG
Source organism: Synaphobranchus kaupii (assembly GCA_029718625.1). Taxonomy (NCBI): domain Eukaryota; kingdom Metazoa; phylum Chordata; class Actinopteri; order Anguilliformes; family Synaphobranchidae; genus Synaphobranchus; species Synaphobranchus kaupii. Next base: position 12,612,073 of record CM056391.1, read on the forward strand.
CAGTATTTTTTTTCAAGGTGAATGCCTTCACCGCAAAAATGTCAATGTAAATTTAACACTGCTGGTGTACACTTAACAACCTAGGGTGTTAAATGTGCAGCACAATTTTTGCTGTGCTTACTTTGTAGAATGAAAGTACAGCACACTGGAAACACATTGTCTGTCTGGTTAGCTTGATTCTGTGGCTGTTATTATTTCTCTCAAAGTTGTATACTTTTCCTTTGCCATTTCACATCATGCAGAGTCCGTTTTTGTTTTGCATAAAATGCATTCTTCTCTCCTCCCCCTTCTGCCAACATCAATGCCTCTGTATGTCAATCATAGCATTGCATCAACCGAGCTTACAGCTCTCAGTAAAATGCATGGTGTGAATAGAGGCCTTAAAAATCTCTTTTTTAAATTTTCTTAAGATAACTCCTATGTCTGCCTTTGATTGTAGTTTTACATGCAAAGTGATAAGTGGCACAAATAAAAAAAGAAAAGAAATCAGCAGTTACAAAAGTAACTAAATATTTTGGCCATCATTTTAATTAGGACTTGATCATATTGTATGAAGGAAAAAAACTCAATTAGAAGGAAGGGATGCAATGTTTTGATAAAGTTCCCTCGTTTTTCAGTTTTAATGAGAAAACCCAATCAGACGAAGTGACACAGAATCTTGGCAAGAGACGGCGCGCGGCCTCGCTGACTCGAATGTTTATTAACGCATTTCGGAGACAAGTAGACGGCATTTTCTGCTCGAAGAAACAGGGACAGGTTATAATAACACGAATACATTAACTTTAAACCCCCTGGGAATCAAAGTGTTGCATAAAGCAGGTTGTTAAAGCGAGATTAAACTCATTTCCATGGCAGTTCCCATCCTTGGGGCTCTTTTGGCACAGCAGGAATACCCATAAAAAACCTGTTAATTTTACAAGCGTTAATCTGCCTCTGAAGACATGTAAAATCACTGCTGAGTGTAAGCCCGTCCTCACTCCGGTCATATAAGCCATTTTATCTGTGTGCCTAGTAGTAAGAAAATAAGTCAACTCTCAGCGTGCTTAAGCATGTATGGTATCATGAGGAGGCGGAAAGTATTGGAGAATCTAGGAATTAATTACCTTCTACCTGCATCAGGAAGCCAATCAAAAGCATTATCAATGAATAATACATAACAACTTGTATTATTGTTATTATTATTCAGTGGCATTTGCATTTTAAGTTCCCTTTAATAACTTTGCTGTGTAACGATTCTTAGGCGACAGAGTGCAGTTGTTCTCCAGGCAGGCACTATCTCATCAGGCCCGCAGACAGATGCGTGTGAAGGAGGCGGCATTGCGGAGATTGTGGCCGGACTCTTAACGGAGCAATATCGCACGCAGGGAGCAGCCGAGATCAAGACTGTTAGCCGGTAAAGTTCAGAGGCTGACCTGACGGAAATCGAGGCCTGGGTGCCTTGCATCAAAAGCCAGAGTCTGTTTGTCCAAACTGCCCTCTCAGAAGGGCTTCACTATGACACAGGTCAAAGGAAGTAACCCACTGGATAGGAATGTGATAGGCTTAGCCAATCCTCTGCCCCTCTCCGCATTTCTCTCTATCCCACTTTATATCCATCTCCCTCCTTTTCTCTTTGTATATCCCATTCTTTCCATCTCTCTATCCCCCTCTCTCTTTATCTTTTTGTTTTTACTCTCTCCATTCAATTTTCCTTTTTAATGAAGGTCTTACCCTATCGATAAAATGGGGTTGCCATATCTGAAATGGTGAAACACAAGATATATACTATATCTACGTAGGGAATTTAAACTGGACATGAAGCACTCGGTAAAGTGGCTCTGGTTCGTTATCTTTTTACCTTAAATTAGATATGACCGTGCATTCAGATCTCAAACCAACCCGTATTTGCTGGAAAAATAAGTTACAATTGGCTTTTTTTCCACTAGGGCACAGCCATCTTGGACCAACTGCGGTCATGACATCACTAAGTTGGTTGGTCTCAGCTGTTCAATGTATTACTATGGGAGAATAGCTGATTTTTCAGTGAGCTCAATGATGTATCGTGAGGAAAAAAATAAAACAAAAAACACACGGACGGTCTTTTTGTATTGCCCCGAGATGCTCAAATAAGTATTACCGAACAAACTTAATTTAAAACTTAATTTCCACTAACTGCTTATGACCATACTAATGCTGTGGCCTGACGAGCCATCAACTGCAGTGCCGCTGCAGTACACATTTTTCTTAAAAACACTCCACCCTCACTGACACAGGTAATCTGCTGAACCTCGGCCTGTAGTAAACAGGCTCCTACCTGGCTGGTCCTCTTCTACCAGCATGTTGGAGATTATGGGGAGGTAGCTTTGTTATTCACTTTTTGAGTACGAAGTTTGTCTATTTTACCTCAACTTTCCATATTGCATAGTGCAATGCAGTTTGGCAGATGGGCAGCAACACACTGGCAGACGGTCCTCTTTCAGGGACGCTGCCATCTATGCAAATTGAAAAACACAGCACTGCCTGTCTGCCAGGTCTTTCTGGCTGTTTTTATGGCAGCATTGGAGCGTGGCTGCCTCTTACCTGTTGCTCTCAGGTGCCCCAGTGTACTTGTTTCTTCTCCTCCTGATAGCTAGTACTTAATCTGCAATGGCTGAGTGTTCATCAAATGGTTTGCTGTGCCTCCAATCTGAGATATGTACAAGCAGCTTCTGCTTCTGGGATATGATGAAGGTAGCAACTTTACATTTTACTAATAGAGGTACTATACATATATATATATATATATATATATATATATAGGTGATGTCACGTGGTGCTGTAATGGCGACATGTAGTCCAACTGTCTCTCGTGTTCGTGTTTGTTAATTTGAATGTATTTTGTTGTGTCGGGCTTTTGACTTTTATTTTTTTCATGCACTGTGTGTCTGTTGTGGTGCGGGGAGGCAGGCTGGAGATTTTTCGGGGCTCTCCTGCTGCTTGTTTTGATGATATTGGTGAATTGTCTAGTCGGGATAATTTTGTTTGTGGTCGTCACCATGGAGACGCATTCGCAACATATGCTCGGGAATGTCCGTTGGATCTGCAGCAACAAAGTTTACCATCGCTCTTCACCGGAGTTTAAGATGTCGGGACTGATCCAGGAGTGCAGGCGGTCTTCAAAGGGCAACCATGGAAGGGAAGGAGATGATGGTGCGGGGGAGGAGTGAGGCGACGAGTGGGAAGGCAGTTCGGTGCTCCGTTTCGACAGTGTACAGAGACCGCAACACTGCGTGAATGGAGGAAAGTCGTGGAGGCGGTGTTTGTGTGTTGGACTGCAAAATGACACTGGACATCTCGGGACAGCAGGGGCTATTTTTAATCATGGCTGTATTCAACTTTAATTCACTTAATTTGATATTGAATGTCTTTATTTGGTGTGTCTGTTTGTGTGTTGTGGGTCTGCACTGTCTGCCTTTTTTATTGTGGCTGGTGGCTACAACTGAAGTTCCCTAAAGGGAAAATAAAAGTTATTCTATTCTATATAGAGGTTTAAGTGTAGAGATGATTCTAGTGAATAAATGAAATAAATTGACAAAACGGGGATAGAAAATGTAATAAGTAAAACAAAGAAATTCATAATTCAGGTTGAAGTGTGACAATGACCTTGTTATAGCGGAGGTTATTCTTGCTGAGAAGATTCAAATGTGTTTCAATCAAATGGGGGGTGATAAGCATTTGATGAGGTTGATTGCGGGACTGGAGACGAGATGCGAGGTGATAAAGCAGTCAGAGCGTCATCGGGGTCAAAGGTTAAACTGAAAGTAAATTGAGCTGCTGGTGAATGCTTTCTGCCTCTGCTTTGCCGACCTCGTTCTCCTCCTACGGCATGCTCCGCGCATGATTATTGCGTGGGCGTATGTGAACATCCTTTGTGCATGCAAATTGCAGAGGGCAGTAACATTAGTAAGCGTACTGTAGCTGGGAGAATGCGCCCCAGCAATCACGCTCAGTCTGGGAGCACGACCTCAGTGCAAACATGCAATTTCTAAACGCTTCCATAGTCAATAAGAAAAGGAACAGAGGCTACATGAATTAAATGAAATCAAACAAAAACACCAAATGTATTTTAACTTCACTGGTTTTCGGGTACAAAGTTTCTTGTGAATCTGAATTAAATTTAGTTTGGTCTACTGAGTGGACCGAGGCCTGAAGGTCACTGGATTGCTGTACTTGTGCAGCTAGTAAATAGGGATTATCACTTAGATCTATTCTGTAGTCATTCGTCCCTCTACTGAACTTGAAAAGCTGGGTTCAGCTGGAATAATATGCAAAAAAATAAACTTGACTAATTAATTTAAATTGCTGATTTTAAACATGCAATTGATGACTCAGTGACTGAAATATAAAGTTCTGTTATATCGCCTCATTCCCTATATGAAGTTTCTAACTTCATTGTCAACTGTCTTGTTGGGAAACTTGTGTTTTATGTCAGGTCTCCCTTGTAAAAGAGATTTTGATCTCAATGGGGTGTTCCTGGTTAAATAAATAAAAAATATATGTGATATTATGTTTGAAAATTGTATCTCTCTCTTTCGTTAACTTTGTTATCTTATATATATATATATATATATATATATATATTTGCTCAAAGGATGCACATTTATACAGCTATTTACTGAATAAATTCAAGTTGTTTCCTGAACTGAAAGCCAAGTATAAAGGCAAAGATGCATCTGTAACACAAACAGCCACCTGGTGAAAAGACAGATTGTGTTACTTCTACCCCACACCCGTAGCCTGATTTCCTAAGAGAGACATTAGAAACCACAAAAAAAACTGGGCACCTTGTGTATAATTGCCTGCACTCTTGATTCTGGGGTATTTACTAAAATTAATTATGTAAATTGATATTTAATTAGGTCTCATTGGGTTATAATTTACATTAATCTACTCAAAACTTGTCCGGTTGCCCACAACCCGTCTGATGTTTCATACAGGCAAATATCATTGCATGTGCTTAAACATTTTCACATGATAATGTGCACTTTTCATGGTGGATTAGTGTGTACAAATTATCCCAAGACCCCCCCTCAAATTTGAGCCTCTGCCACCAACAGAAAAAAAAAGAGTAAACAAAACAGAAGGAGAAAATATGGATGTTTTGCTGGATACTGACTTCAGTTTGCATTTGAATTGCTCACCCTCAGTGTCACATCTCCTTGTCTGTAGAGATGTCTTCCTATCTGTGGAAACGCCTACCAATTTGAGGAAACTCCTTCCTGTCAGTAGTCCTTCCCTGCTCAAAAATGCAGTCTTTACCCTGCAAAGTTCCTGACTTTAGCATTTAAGGGTCATGTGTCAGCAAGAGCTTGAGTCGGTCGGTATTCTGGAAAAGTTGCTCCAACAATTTTGCGGCTCAAGGCCTAGTAGCATTTACAAAAATACTATGTTTCGACATTAGTGTGAACAAAGCTGTAACATTAACGTTATCAAGCACACAAAAAAACGACTTCCGTCCAGCCAGCTACATTGAGACATCCATCCAGCTACAGCTTCTTACTAGCCACTGATAATAATAAATAAATACATAAATGGAGTGCACCAAACAAATGATAACCTACCTCACTAAGTAGCTACATAGGCCTACTATATAATGTCACCATCACACATCCAAATACTTACTCAAAAGTTTCAAATGTCTGTGGAGAGTGACTCCTGTACCATCTGCTAGCTATTGGACACCCCACCCCCCACTGCTTCACTGAGCTCTTCTTTCAAATTAGATCTACATAGCAACAGTCCTGACTGCCTTTCTCTGTCTTCTCCACAGGCAGCAGGTCTTAAATTAAATCATCTTTATTTGGAGGCCAACCTGATGCCGCCGTGTTCACTACGGTGGGAATAGCTCAAGGACAAATCTCCAGCGGAGCATTAGCAAGTGACGGTACATCTCACACACACTGTGCTCGGCACTCTGGGGGTAGGGGAAGGGGTGTGTGTGTGTGTGTGTGTGTGTGTGTGTGGGGAGAAGTGCGCTTCTGTGAATCCTTCAGCTAAATAATGGATGTATCTCAGATGCGGAGGTGAAGTTAACGCCTTTGTGCGCAGACTGGTCCTGTGTGTTTGATTTTGCTTTAGGGAGTTTTTGACCTGTCAGCACAACGGTCGTTTGGTGCTGAATGTTAAACAAGTGGGCCTCATCAGCTTTCCCCAAATGTAAAAACAGACAGCTCTGTTGAGTTTGATGTGTTACTATCATCAACAGCCCTGCAGAGGAATATTCATTCTTTAAAGCAATTAAACAATATGGTGTGTGAAATATTTGTTGTAACAGTACATGCAAGCGCATACAGAGTTTCCAGCACTGTGTCAAGGCTGATCTTGAACCCCACACAAATCTGTGCTTTTACTACAATTCCTGCTAAGCAACTCCATGCATTAGTAACTCTTCATTGCAAAGGTCATGAAAATATTTCAAATGCACACTAAAACCGAATTTGAACTTTGCAATCGGAAATGCAAAAGGAAATAATCACAGTGTACTGGCTATTTTAGTGCAATTTGTGACATTATTACTGAAGCTATCCTGATAGCCAAGGGTAGTGGTTCATTGCCTTCCTGTGCTACACCATCACCCACTGACTTTGCGACAACTCAACACTGTGAAAAAGGATTACAAAATACCTGCCATTCTGTTCAGAGGTAATTGTACATCAGGCTCGGAAATAGCTCTAGTCGCAGTATAATCTGGATTTCCTGGCGCTTGTAGATACGAGATTATGTCAGATCTGATAAGGCAGTAGACCTTGGTCTCCATGACTGGAACAATTATCGAGAAGGCAGCGCCTGAATCCAATCTCGCTTTAACGGTGACAACGAGAGACTTTGATGAGACAGATGTGAAAGCCCGCGTAATTCGGTGACGTTTTAAAGAGACAATCTCGTCCCCCTTCAATATAACATAATGCCGTAAGTGATATGGCATTTACGAGTTATTTAACGTTTATTTATAGGAATATTGGCTACTGAACTCCGCACTATCACATTCCTATAAGACTGATAGCCTACACACGCTTTTGATGCAAAAGCAGTAGGAATGCATTTTGGTGTCAATTTTACGCGATATATTATTTACGTAGGCTACCAGGCCTGTATTGATTGCCCCCTACATGATGCCTGTATGCGCCCTAGCCTACGTCATGCTTGTATGCGCAATTACTATGGAACTTTTTTGTCGGTAGGCTATTTTATTTCCGTTTACCAGAATATTCGGTTGCCCGCCGCGAATTTAGATCAAGCAAAGGCATTTGTGAAGCCACGAATGTTTACCTAAATATTACTGATACAGTACCTGAAACAGAGGACCAATTATAGCCTACTGTAGAGTACATTATAGCCTACATGGTCTGTGTCTATGTAATGTTAAGCAGTGAAGGGAGTGAACAGATAATTCATCACTTTTAAAAAGTAAAAAAAAAAAAAAAAGCGATGATGTCAGAGTAAAATTTTGGTAAAATTTCTCTGTACTTACCACTAACTTCTAACCTTCAGAATTTGCACTAAATCGCCAGTAGGCGGCAATGTTGCAGTTCTAAACAAATAATACATGAATACAATCTTTTTTCTCTCTCTCTCGATCGAAATATATATGAGAATAAATTAGTATAAAGCACAAATCACACCAAACTCTGGAACTATAGATACTTTCTTTGATCAAATCTCCAAAAACAATTCCCGTATAATTCCAACCGGTCTGAGCTTGATAATATGTCTGCAGTGGGCAACCATGTAACAATGCAACAGCCTGTTTGCGTTTAGTGTGCATGCCGCAAATTTCAGTTACACACAGGGGATGGAGGGCTGGCAACTGCACAGTGTGCATTAGAATCAGTAACTGCGTGCTTGATCACCCTTCAGTAACGACATACTTAATCATGCAGGTGCCGGACAGGTAAATTGAAACAAATTGAAATTTAAGGTTACCTTGTTAATTGAGAGCCCTCTCCTTTCCATAGCCCTGCAGGGCGTGATTGCTTTTTATCATATCTGACTGATGCCTAGCATTTAGATGGCTTAATTAAACACTTAAAATTCAGTGAATTCTCTGTGATTTGTAAGGGGAAATTGGAGAGGAACTGTGCACCCTTCAAGGTTAAAGACAAATAAACAAACAGCTGTGAAAGAAAAAAAAAAAGACTTTGTATTTAGCCTCCTCTCAAGGGATTTATGAACAGCGCCACCTGGAGGTCACCACAATCATCACACATACACGCACACACGCACACACACACACGCACACACACACGCACACACACGCACGCACGCACGCACGCACACACACACACACACACACACTATACCTCAGTATGTGTTCACTCAGGTGCCAGTGTCTTATGCCAAAGGGCTTACTGTAAGAAAGAGTACATTTGGCCTATCGTCCCTCCAAGATAAATTGATGTAAAAATTGCTTGTCATATGCCTGCCCCCCCCCCCCCCACACACACACACACACACACGCACACTCACCACAATCACAGGATACGTACACATGCAATAAATTCTGTTGAGCGAGGAAGCATACTGGTTTCTGTGTCTACTAATCAATACAGATGTATGTTGACATTTGACAAACTATAATTGAATATCCCTCGTGTTTTGTGAAAAAAAAACATGCATGTAGTGTAGCTGTCCCTTTCACTTTAATCAGACTAGGCGTTCAGTGGACTATTCAGTGCATTTGCAAGCCATGACTTCCAACCCTGAAAGGTAATGAAATAAACAGAAAACATAGATGTCAACTTAAATTGTGTTTCGGGGTTAGAATAAGGATTTTGAAAGCACACATTGCATGCGAGCCCACACGCGTGACACTTGGGATTCATGAAGATAAATTATTGTGACTTTCAAAAAATATGAAATGTTGTCAGTTGGAGCGTTGTGATGGGGTCACTGCCATGCCGTGTTTGTGCTCATACATACAATGAAAGCAGTGCTGCTCGGTTGTATCCGTCCTTTTTCTAAAGATAAAAAGAGTTTTAGAACTGAAGTCTTTGAGTGCACTCTGAGAAGAAAGGGTTCCATAAGGCTCCTCTGTGTCTCCATAGAGAAACCCTATCTAGTTCAAGGATTCTTTGCTGGGCAAAATAGTTCAATCTCGGTGCCTTCACACTTTTCACACCTACCAGAGAGGGTTCCATAAGAACAAAAAAGGGTTCCCCTAAGGAGACAAGTCAAAGAACCATAGTTTTCCGAGAGTGTATCAGAAAGGACAACATCTACCCTCCGCGAAAAATATACAATGTGCCACGACGTAACTGCCGGCTAATGTTTCCATAACCTCTCCTCCTCATCCTCCCATTTCTTCATCCCACTCTCTCATCTCTTTCCTGCGGATCTCTACCTTGGATTGTGTTTGAGAGCCCCTTTCTTCTCCAGCTTGATTTAGGGTTCCCACAGTGCTCCCCCTCTTGGTCAGGACTCTCCCCCTCTGATTGAGAGGGCCAGTGCTCTTCTATGGCTGTCCTGATGGACTGGAATCTAGTTAAACAGTGATTCAATTCATACATTTAAGCCCCACAGAAAAATTCCAGCCTTTTTCCTAAACCTCTTTATTTTAGTGTTTGAGAATGTACTTTCTTCTGTTGAAATGATCTTTTTCCTTCAAATTGGAAAGAAAATGATTCTACATGTCATGCAGTTTAACTGAAATGAGTTGCCTCCAGTTGTCTATTGAGAGGCTTAACATGCTGGCAGTTTTAAGGACTGGTGTTTGAAATTAGAAATTGACTATGACTAACTTACTGCACAGTACGATGCCAAAGTGTTTTACGATCAATATTTTGTTCCCGTTGATGTTTTTGTTCCAGTTCCAAATCTTTTCTCCAGCAAATTGTACGAATACAAACATTGAGAGCCCTTAGCCCTGGCTTTTCCACAGATCAGATTGATAGAGACTACACAGTCCACCCTCCTTTCATATTTTAATTTAATTATTTTGCTGTATCCAGACAGGGGGAAGAGCAGAGACTGTAACAAATAGAGAAGGAATCACAGCTCAGAAAATGCTATGGCAGGGAGTCGGACCCCCACTGCATGAGGGGGATATAAGGTCTCAGAGTCGACCATATAGACTGCACCACAGGTCTCGCCGCTCACAATTTTTCTGTATTCTTACAAATCAGGTCTGCGCATCATCATGCACATGCTCAGTACGCTCGCTCACACTTCTCTCTTTCGGTGGGCGCACGTCACCTGCGGCTCCCTCAGCCACGTTGACAGGCAGCGGCGCTCGGCCGTGGACAGAATCCGTCCGTCCCGCCTTCTGTCCACATCTCCAGCCGGCGGGAATGTATCACATCGGGAGCATAATGAACCACTTAATGACCTGTGTGTTGATTTATCAGACAGACTGGAGAGGCCAATTTAAAAATATAAGGCCATAAGTTAGCGAGTTGCCGCACGGCTCTTGGCGAGGTCTCCGTGGCTCGGCGGCCCCCGATTGGCGTGTTAATCAAAGTGTCATTAGGGATGGCAAGCAAAGAAAGTGCTTATACGCAACACTTTTCATCCTGAGATAGTCAGTGATGCTGATTGTTAATAATATATCATCAGACTCATTCAACCCCCCCCCCCCCCCCCAACCGCTACCAACCAAAATAGCATATAGGCATTTGTGGTATGCCAGGATATTTTGGACCTGTGCTTTCCAAGCTGTTTTTTGATTGACTCCATGTAATGATGTGCAGCTTCACAGCTTGCGGCTTTGACACATTAGCATTTGTTCTTGCATTACTTGCCACTTGGCTTTGCGAAATGCTGAGTATGGGAGCTTAAGTTGCTTTACTTCCTTGAGGTCTTCCAGGTCACCTCAGTTTGACCCCTTCTTCCAGTAGCCAATAAAAATGTGCTCTTGAATATAAGTATGCCAAGCATATCAGTGTGTATACACCACCTAGTGTGCAGGTATACTAAGAACCCAATTAGATTTGGAACACGTTTTCACATCAACACCTTTGAACTTTCATTGTACGTTGTACCTTTTTTTATGATATCTCATCAACATTTATTTCCAAGTCTGCTGAGAAAACAAAAAGCTTTTTTTACTAATAACATTTGCACCGAAATTGCATGACGACTGTTTCCTTATCAGTCTGATTGTGTGTATGAGTTGTGTCACATTGCAATGACATTGGGCAACATAAGTATAGATAAACTACATATGAATTCATACTGTACTCCCGAGTATGTAAGTACACATTAATTCATAGGAAGGAATGTAAGAGAAAAGCAAGACTGGCAAATGAACCAGTAAAATGTACATGCACATATACAATGTACCCTTTTTAGCTGATTTACCCACAGAATGTACATGCACATGTACAATGTACCCTTTTTAGCTGATTTACCCACAGGATGTACATGCACATGTACAATGTACCCTTTTTAGCTGATTTACCCACAGGATGTACATGCACATGTACAATGTACCCTTTTTAGCTGATTTACCCACAGAATGTACATGTACAATGTACCCTTTTTAGCTGATTTACCCACAGAATGTACATGCACATGCACAATGTACCCTTTTCAGCTGATTTAGCCACAGAATGTACATGTACTATGTACCCTTTTTAGCTGATTTACCCACAGAATGTACATGTACAATGTACCCTTTTTAGCTGATTTACCCACAGAATGTACATGCACATGCACAATGTACCCTTTTTAGCTGATTTACCCACAGCTTACTGTGAACTACATTCAATGTTCATTACTAGGGATAGCTGCTACGTTATGGGCTTTGTCTTATCTGTTCTGTAGTTACTTCAATGACCTTCTGTATGCACTTATTGTATGTCGCTTTGGATTAAAGCATCTGCTAAATGACTGTAATGTAATAGAATAGAATAGAATAGAATAACTTTTATTTTCCCTTTAGGGAACTTCAGTTGTAGCCACCAGCATCAACAAAAAAGACATAGACAGTGGGGCAGACCCACAACACACAAACACACATATCAAATAAAGACATTCAATAGAATCATTGCATTAATCAAACTAATTACGTGAATTAAAGTGTAATACAGCCATGATTAAAAATAGCCCCCGCTGTCCCGAGATGTCCATTGTCATTAAGCAGTCCAACACACAAACTCCGCCTCCACGACTTTCCTCCATACACGCAGTGTTGCGGTCTCTGTACACTGTCGAAACTGCGTCAGCCTTCCCACTCGTCGCCTCGCTCCTCCCCCGCATTATCTTCTCCTTCCCTTCCCTGGTTGCCTTTTGGAGATTGCCTGAACTCCCGGATCAGTCCCGACATCTTCAACTCCGTTGAAGAGCGATGGTAAACTTTGTTGCTGCAGATCCAACAGACATTCCCGAGCATATGTTGCGAATGCCTCTCCATGGTGATGACCACAAACAAAATTATCCCGAAATGTCCAGTGTTAATACAGCCCTAACAGTGTACATATGAGTCCAAAAGGGACCATATGTACTCTGTAAGAGTTGATTTAACACTGAACATTCCCTATGTTCATATAAGCTGGTTCCACTGTGCCACTCACTTCATGCAATAGGGTGGAGGAGTGTTTTATTATGTATTTCCTAACTTAGAAGGTGCCCTTTTTATATTATATACAGTATATTTAGACAGAATGACATTTACTGGCATTTATGTGGCTCTTGTAATGTATTACACGCTACACGTCTGGCCACAAGGACCATCCCCATTATACATTGCTGACAGCATGTGTTGTCCTATTTATTATTATTATTATGAATTAATTAACTTTTTTTTTTTTTCCCCTCTTTTTTATTTTTATTTAAAAAAAAAAATTTTGGGGGGGGTTGGTCTGTGCTTGATATATATTTTGTGAAAAGTGCATTCCCTGGTCGGTGGCTCTCAGTAAGTACAGTAAGTTTGCGGATTTGTGTGTAATCGTGTAAGGGCACGCTGTAAACATGTAGCAGTGGGATGACAAACAGACAAAGTCATCAATGTGCTCTCCCTGTCTATATGTACATAAGAGGAAATAGAACATTGTACTCTCATTAATCCCAATCACAATCTAAGTGGATCTTCTATAGCTACTCTACATGTTTCGCTAAATGAAATAAATTCATTATTTTATAAACCATCTCCTCACATATAGATAACATATTTTTCTTGTTATAAATATAAAAACAGCATACAATGTTAGAAGGGAGCAAAATGGGACAAGAGAGCAAAACAGCAATTGATTTGCAAGACCTTATATCCTCCCCCACCGCCCACATCCCAGCACCCCACTGGCTGTGAGTAAGCCTTTGAAGTACTGTATGTCCCCCCACACAACAATAGTATTCCAAGTCAATACCAGACCATATCAACCAGAATTACCATAGTCAGGACCATAGTGCAAAATGACCAGCAGGGAACAAAAGGCAAAGCTTCAGTATGTTTCATTACTCAAGTGCTGAAATTATCTATGTTTAGCTTGCTGAGGTAATAGCTGAGCAATTATGAGCTGGGAAGCATCTGAGCCTTGCAGCATTTGGAACCAGTCCACACAGAGAAACATGAGTTAGACTATGCCTCTTTCATATCTGCCCTGATGAATCTTACAATATTCAATGAGAGTCGAGAAACACAGAGACATTACTCGGGACCGTTACCCACCTTTTAAGCGGGAACACATAATTTAACTGGAGCACCACGGACATAGTAGCATGCGATGTGCAGTGATAACCGGCTGGAGACACACAGTCCAAACAAAATGGCACCTATCATTCATATGCCCTCATCACCCTTCAGCTGAGCTAATGCTAGCATAATATTAGTAGCATTCCTGGCTAAATAAAATTAGCATTGCTATTTTAGCTGACTAGCTAGTTAAGACATGCCAACATTGTCTAGTAATTACTGAAAATGACATTAAAGGACTACAAATACAACACATGTGGACAAACCAAAGTAACCATGTTGACATTTACAGTATGTGTATTCAAGTGTATTCAAGCGATGCAAGTACTTTCCTGGCATATTGGTATGTGTTAAAATAATCTATCAACATGGATGCTTTGTGTTTCGTGCAGGACAGTGCAGTGTGATGTGGTACAGGGCATTTCCAGTACAGTACAGTGTGATGTGGTACAGGGCATTCCCAGTACAGTACAGTGTGATGTGATGTGATGTGATGTGCAGTGCAGTGTGATATTCACATCAGGGCAACGGCACGGTCCTGCAGGTTCCTCCTGTACAACATCAGGAGAATTCGGCCATACCTGACCACTTACTCCGCCCAGCTTCTTGTCCAGACCATGGGCACCTCACGCCTGGACTACTGCAACTCCCTTCTCGCAAGCCTACCAGCCTGCGCCATTCTGCCCCTACAACTGGTCCAGAATGCGGCTGCTCGGCTTGTGTTCAACCTCCCGAAGTTTTCGCACGTCACCCCCCTGCTGAGGTCACTCCACTGGCTGCCGGTCGTGGCCAGGATCAGGTTCAAAGTTCTGACCCTGGCCTACACTGCAGCCAAAAGGTCAGGCCCCTCCTACCTACAGGACTTAATCCAGCACTACGCTCCTGCTCGACCACTTCGCTCTGCTGCTGCAGGGCGACTTGCACTTCCCTCCCTCCGTGTTAAAGGCTCCCGCTCGTCCTGACTGCGGAGCTTTTCCACCCTAGCTCCCCAGTGGTGGAATGAACTCCCCACTCTGCTGCGCTCAGCTGAAACACTGTCTGTTTTTCGGCGTGGTCTGAAAACGCACTTTTTCAGACTCCACCTCGACTAAAATTATACCTATAGGGCCATTCTATAGTATTCGCTTCCTGTTTTCTATTTAACTTGTGTTTTTTGGTTATTCTATAGTTCAGAATGTATAGCTGACTGTGTGTACTTCTCATGTTTATTACTAGGGATAGCTCCTACGCTGTGAGAAAGCTGTGCTTTGTCGGATTTGCTTTATAGTCACGTCAATGACCTTCAATATGCACTTATTGTACGTCGCTTTGGATAAAAGCGTCTGCCAAATGATTGTAATGTAATGTAATATTCAGTACAGTGCAGTGTGATGTAGTGCAGTGTAATGCAGTGTGATAGGTAGTGCAATGCAGTGGTTTATAGTGCAGCTCTCATCCCCGGCCTTCAGACGCACAGTAAAGCTACCAAAGCGAAGCAGTGACCTGAAAAACAATGGCAGTGTGAACAGAGCAAGAAATAATAAAGTATGCATTCTGCTGGTGAACAGGACCCCAGATGGACACAAACTAATGCTGTTACACAAAACCCTGGTTTTGCACCGTGCTTGTCACGAAGGAGCTGTTTGTTTGTGTGTTGTTGGGATTTAGGGGTGGGAGCAGAGCATCGCCAGAACTGAACCGCACTCTGGAGTACAAGTACGGCAGAATTAAAGGCGTCAGCCTGTCCATCAAAGCAGTATCAAGGCTGTGTTCAGAATATGAATGCATAAACAGCTGTATTGAACATCCTGTCACATAGACTTGTTGCTATGACTGCTGATAAGGTGATTATGTACGGTGTGACACAAATTCTTAAAATTGTTGCTCAGCGGTTCTGACTAGTCCCCTGGCACACCCAACAAATAGGAGCAAACGTATCACAAAAAGGATAAAAAACTTTTAAATCCGTTTACAGTAAGCATTTACGTTCAAGGCAGACACGTTCCAAAATGTTGAAAAGCGATTTTCATCCAGAAAACTCCTCAGGCCTGGGGAAACAGCCCGGGGTTATGCATAATAACGTTCATCTCCAGGTCAAAATATTAAATGTACTTCTTAATTTGACTCACCAAGAAGATAATTTGTGATAATGTTGTTTACAGGAGGGAAGGAAAGTGAGAAATTTGGCAGTAGAGAGAGAGAGAGAGAGAGAGCGAGAGAGAGAGAGAGAGAGAGAGAGAGAGAGAGAAATACAAAGTTAAATCTGTATTGTAAACATCTCCATGGAAACAGAGTCCTAGCAAATAAGAAGCCACCCCAGTAGAATAGCTGATTAAAGTCAAGTGGAGGAGTTGGGAGAAGCACAAGCAGCAAGGCAGGCTTGGAGGGTTTAACACCAACCAGTATTTAAGCTCTCGCTACCCCTTCCATTAATGTGTCATTTCCTTTTGCTTTTAAATGTGTTTTTTTTGTCTAACTTCACATTCCTATGAATTGTACTTTTGTGTGTAACCTTTTTTTATTTTTTATTTTTACAAATGAAATGGATCTAAAACTGAAATACGTGATTAAGAGACAGTGTAGTCTGAGGACAGGGCTATTGTCGGTTTGATTCCCCACCTAGCGCCTTGACACCCGGGCAATGCTGACCCCAACACTGCCCCTCCTCACCACAATCGCAAGTCTCATGCACACGTGAAAACTGTCCCCCACACAGACTGCCTAGCAAACTACCAACAAACACCAGAACCTGTCAACCTTTCTCTTACTGACTGTCGACCAGCTGTCTTCATAGCCGTGGTCCAACCCATTTCCCCGATTGCTTACAGGTGTGTATCGTTCAATAATCTTAAAGGGGCCATGCACAAGTGGTTAGCTTACTTAAAAAAAACTTTGATCTCCCGTTCATATTTCCATGCAGGGCCCCGTATAAATACCATAAGCTTCTGGTTGTCTCCTGGCTGGAATAGGCAGATTTAACAAGGCCAGTCCGCCTTGTGCATAATGGATTTAAATAATTTTGGGAGCGTAATGGCACATAATTAATAATTACTGGTGCATTACCATGGTCCAGATTTGCTGGAGATTTGTTCCAGCAGCCCATTTTATCAGCAAACCTGTATAATTGCACAAACCAACAGACCTCTTCCATGCAGCAACTTATCTGACTAAAGGTCACAGAAAGAAACCAACAGGATCAGTCATATTGCTAAAGTATATCAGGATCGCAGACAGTTTTGCACTAAAAAAGAACAGAAATATCCAGGTGAGTAGCGCTAGATAGGCATAGGCGAAGGTGTTGATGTGTTTCTACTCTTACTCAGCCTGTGAGATGTCCGTGACTTTGTGTGATGGGCCCTAATACTCTGTGAAAACAAGATGGACTTGCAGTGGAAATGTGATTTAAGCAAGGAAAAGGTGCTGAACAGAAGCTCTTCAGAGCACTCCTGGAAAGGCTTGAAGTACTGTTTCGTCTTTTTTTCTTGTCTGACATTCAACTAAAGGTGTGAAACTGACTTACCTGCAAATAATAATTGGTATTAAAAAGCATGGCAAAAAATTACCTGGATTCAATCAACATCTGTCCTTAATTTTGACTTGTTGGCTTTTGACGTGTTTGTTTTATCTTCACAAATTTTGGTGAGGAAATGTTGGTTGTTACTCAAGAATACATGAAGAAAAAAATTTATATAATTGTATAAAATTCAAAGAAAGGGACTGATTTGCATTAATCCAGGTCTTTTCTGTGCTTATCCTGAAACAAATATCAGTCTGAGAGCAGCACAGTTACGACAAAATAAGCATCAAATCATCATGACCTCCATTTTGTAGAATTGAACTGGAAAGAAATGGGCCAGTGCTGGTGTCTGCCTTGAAGTTTGTTGACATTGAGCGGAGAGTCCCCCGAGTCTCTGTGGATCTCCATCTGTACTTTAGCAAAGACCGCTCCTATATTTACCCCTCTAGCTGCTAGCCCCATGTATTATTGATGCTGGGACATTGGTTGAGAGAGGACAAGAAGAAGGGGATCATTTATCAACCATGTGCACACACACAACATCCATAACAAACTGTGCATGGGATCAGTTTTCAGAATTGCATGCAATTTGTAGATTTCAACTTTTTTTATAAATTTTTTTTTTTTTTTTACCTCCATGCACATTTTAGCCAGTGTATTAGAAACACATTCTTCTGGCTGACTGAAGGTTTTAAAAGTGGAGAGAGAAGAATGCAGACATTGCTAGACAATGCAGTGTCATTATTTTGAATTATGAACTATGTGTATTCCCTGTCAAGTTCTCCATAATTATTTAAGATAGCACAAGCTCACAGCCTTCATATTTTCTATAAGACATTCTTTGTGCATTCTTTGATGCCAAACTTCAAAACTTTTTCATGCTTTTTGTTCATAATCCTTGCACTTGCATTTGTGTTGTAAATGACCTTGGATTAGAGAATGTGTTATATGGAAGTGATGTAACGTAATGTTCCAGTACAATAACATTACATTTAGTGAATAAAAAATTAAAGGACAACAGTGTTCCAACGGTGAAGGGTTTTGATGTGATACCTTTTGGCATGAAGCCTGTTCCTTGCTGATTTCTTTAACTTTATGAATGAAACAGACATGGCTAATGGGGCTCAGATAATGCTTGATAAACTGTCCTTATCATGTGCTAAAACAACTCACAGGCCTGAACCCAAACAAGCGTTCATAGAATGTTTTAGAATAACGCCTGAGATAGCATTTTCCACTTCAAATTAACTTTGCATACGGTTATTTCCATTTTTGTGGAAGAGTGATGTTGTATTTTCTCCATCAGAGTTGCAGATGTTGGAAGACTCTTTGCCGTACTGCATGCATACCATACTGGCCCTAAGCAGTGGGCCCAGCACTCTATTTTATGACTTTATGTCAGTACCTCTTTGTTTTTGACGACCACTGCAATTGTTTATAAAGGAGGGTTCTTGCCTCCACTATTTGACTGAAGACCTGTGCCTGGTCCTTCGGTCTACTAAGGACTCATTGTACTGCTTTGCTCCCTTGAGACCTTCCCTGTCATTTACTGATGCCGGAGCTCTGATCCTTGTTTGTATTACTTCGAGGCTGGATTACTGTAACGGCCTATCCTGGGGCGTAGCTGGCGCGGTTTTGTGCTGCTTGATGTCCAACATTCAGCTTCCCAGATCTAAGAATCGCATTACGCCCCTGTACCTTTCGGACTGAAGTGGCTCCCTGTCCAGTTCGGAATAAATTTAGGTAGGCCCCTCTCCATCTGACACTGATCCTGGCCCTTAAGGTAGGCCCCTCTCTATCTGACACTGATCCTGGCCCTTAAGGTAGGCCCCTCTCTATCTGACACTGATCCTGGCCCTTAAGGTAGGCCCCTCTCCATCTGACACTGATCCTGGCCCTTAAGGTAGGCCCCTCTCTATCTGACACTGATCCTGGCCCTTAAGGTAGGCCCCTCTCTATCTGACACTGATCCTGGCCCTTAAGGTAGGCCCCTCTATATCTGACACTGATCCTGGCCCTTAAGGTAGGCCCCTCTATATCTGACACTGATCCTGGCCCTTAAGGTAGGCCCCTCTCTATCTGACACTGATCCTGGCCCTTAAGGTAGGCCCCTCTCTATCTGACACTGATCCTGGCCCTTAAGGTAGGCCCCTCTCTATCTGACACACCTGGTTCCATATGCACTCCTACTTTATTTTGTTTTCATTCCAGCTTATCTTTCTACCATGTGCTGCGTCTTCTGTTTTAACATATCTCTGTTTTTTTCTGTTGTTTTAATTCAGTGTTTTTCCCCCCCACTCTCTGCATGTTCCCTCTCCACATAGGAGTACTATATACTGTAAATCTACACGAGGCAGCACACAATGGAAAGAGAGAAGTTGTCAACTTTCTTTTTGCCGTGTCACAATAAAGGCTTCCCTTTTCAAACCGTCTTTGCCATGTTTTCCGTGGGAAATTGGCTACAGTGGCTGGTGATGAATGAAAGGTGCTATGTTATGGTCTGGCATTTCCCTCTATCATTTCACAAACCCGCAACACCATCTGCCCGAGTTTTTTTATCTGTTATATCAGCCACCTTCTAATTCAGTACATCATAGCAGAGTTTTAAAAAAACTTTGATGAAAGAAAAATTGGTTAGATAGGAATCAAAGACGATCTCCATGTTTGTTTGTTTTTTTAGATTCTCAGGTCCTGTACCTCACTTGCTGTATATATGCAAAACTCATTTAGCAACGCATTTTGTTGTAATGTGCACTACTTAATGTGGTTTAAAAGAATGCATTTTAAGGGGAAACATTGCGTTAAAAATTAGAGTGCTTGCCGGAAACAGGCAATTTAGCTAGGCTCACCATAGGCCTAACAGGTTAAAGTAGTCTAATGTTCAGCCAAGCAACAGGAGAAAGCATCACAGGATTCAACACAACATCCCGGTACAGAACAGTCCCAAACCAAACAACATAATACCATTTCTGCATCACTGTAGTAACTTTGGAATGACACTATGTTCCGTTATAGCCAGTAGACTCAGGACTCACCCGAATGGCTGATCTTATCAAAACCTAATCATCCACCAGGTATCAAGAGGTACAATCTGTTTTTAATCAGCCTGTTCAAACACGTCTTCTGAATTTAACAAGACAGAGTTTGTACAAAAGGACAGGAAAAATGAATCTCCGTCTGTTTCAATCATGCACAAGGAAATGCACAGTCACACTGTATCGGGACTGGTAGGTTTACAAGGTTCCATCTTTATTTCTGAAAGAGTCAGAACAAGCAAACATGCAGGGAGCGGAGAGAATTATGCCCCTCCTGTGCACATATGGCATTGTTACAGACATTTGAATTATCGTTAAATTCAGTTTGATTGAAATTTGGAGGGAATTGTTGAAGGGCTTTGACTATCTATGAGAATCTTTAATTGTGGTTGTGAAAGATTATGAAATAATTTAATTGATTTCCCACCTGAGAGTTTTTGGTGTTTCTTTGCCAAAATATGTTTGGAGGGAGAAATTATACTCCATATATAAAGCACAGGTAGAGGAAACATTTGTCTAATAACTACAGTTTCTGCATGGGGAAGAACAAACGTGGAGGAGGCACTGTAATTGGGAAATGACAATTATTTATAATTAATTATAAATAATTACTTCCCTGGGTTCAGTTCTTGAGGCCAACACATCTAATTTACTCACTTGTGATCATATGTGCCTAATAGATCTTTCTGTGTCCCATTTTTAAGATTCCTGTTATGATGAAACATTTCAGACAAATGTACTGCCCATGTAGAAGGTTGGCGGGGTGCTTTCAGTGAGACAAAGGCGAGAAAGAAAACTCTGAGCATTGCACTGTCCAATCAGATTGAGCGAGAAACTGCCACAGACATCAAATCAGAGCGGGTTTCGCTCGTCTCTCCTCCAACGACCTTCGCAGGAGACAATTTATTAACCTGACACAGAGCGAGGAACCTGCCAAAAGAGCTCAAGGGAGGCAAAGGCTTCTTGTGGAGATACTCTGGTTGAAAGAGTCCTTTCAACTCCTTTCAGGTCCAGCCCACGCACCTGGCTGTCTGTAAGAGCTTGGCATTTCACACTGTGTGACAGCATCTGAAAGGGAAATGGTGACACTTTTGAAATGTGACTTTATTTTCAGTTGAGCCTGGCTTCTGAGCCTTTGTCAAAAAACTGCAACAATAGCAACAAAATACAACTATGCAACTAGTACTACTACTACTACTACTACTACTACTACTACTACCAATAATAATAATAATAATATGCCAAAATACTGTATGAACCAATAAAGGTCTACAATATTTGAAAACATAAGGTACAGTAACGATAAATAAATAAGTAAATATATAAATGCATAGAAAAAGTTTATTACACCAAACAAATTATTTTCAATATGATGACCTTGCCCTGTGTGCATGCCTCCACAGCAGCAAGGCTCAAGGTCGCTCCCTCTCTATCCAGTAACTAGAATTTGGCCATTCAACTGGGCCGAGAAATGAGGTACAGAAATGTACTATCGGCTAGTAATGCCTGCCATTACTTTTTAAAATAAATGTACCCCTCTTGTATTAATCATCTACCATATTTATCATCTAACATATTTACCAAACTATATGTGTTCTATATCAATTTCCAGATCTATTTATTAATATATTTTTGTATTATTTTATTTATTAATTTTTATTATTTATTTATGTATTATGTTTAGATTATTTTATTTGTTCATTTTTTTGTTACCACATTTATTGATTTATTTCTTATTTATTATTCTGGCACTCTGAATGTTCCATAGACAAAATAAAAAAAGAAATGTAGGTGGCCAATTTGGCTCCCTCTAAATGAATCCTGGATCAAACACTGTGAAGTGTCTCCAGCACTGCACATAAGCCAGTCCCGGAGGAGTTCTCTCACTTTAAGCAAGTTTATCGCACCACAGTCAGAAAGAGAAAACATAAAAACGAAAGCTTTGGGCCGCAGCTGCCAAACGAGCAAGGTGCTCTAAGGGTCACCCTCTCCTAAGGTGCGCGGTGGGGAGTTAACATGGCTTTTGAAAACAAAATGTATCAATTTTAGCCCATTTCATCTGCCCTGCTGCCATGTGCTACACCAGCAGGCTTTGTTCTATGGGGTTCAGAGCACCATGTTGAGGAGTTTAAAATGTACAGCTCAGTATAACAACGGGTTCCTACTTTAGGTCTTACAAACATTCAATTTGCATTCGGCTTCAGGCTTCATTTATATATATATATATATATATATATATATATATACTGCATATACAGTGCCCTCCACTATTGTTGGCACCCCTGGTAAAGATGAATAAAAAAGGTTATAAAAAATTCACCGTTTGGTGAATTAGCTTAATCTCACACTGAAAAAATGAGAAAAATCCAAAAAATCCAACCTTTAATTGAAGTAAATTTATTATGAGAAAAAAAATCCCTCATCAAGAAATAATTATTCGCACCCCTGCATTTATATATAGAATAAAGTAATAATTTTAAATATTTGGTCAAATATCCTTTGCATGCAATGACTGCTTGAAGTCTGCAATGCATAGACATCAGAAGATGCTGGGTATCTTCCCTGGTGATGCTCTGCCAGGCCTGTACTGCAGCCATCTTCAGTTCCTCCTTGTTTCGGAGACTTTTTGCTTTCAGTCTCCTCTTCAGCATGTAAAATGCATGTTCAATTGGATCAGGTGATTGACTTGGCCAGTCAAAGAGTTTCCACTTTCCACTGTCAAAAACCCCTTCGTTGCTCTAGAAGTATGTTTTGGGTCATTGTCTTGTTGCATGATGAAGTGTCGTCCAATGAGTTTGGAGGCATTTGGTTTTATCTGAGCAGACAAAATATTTCTGTAGACTTCAGAATTCAGTGTTCCATTTCTGTCTGCAGTCACATCATCGAAGAAGACAAGTGAGCCAATTCCACTGGCAGCCATACAGGCCCAAGCCATAACACCCCCTCCACCATGTTTCACGGATGAGGTGGTATGCTTTGGATCATGGGCATTTCCTTTTTTCTCCACACTTTCCTCTTTCCATCACTCTGGTACATGTTAATCTTTGTCTCCTCTGTCAACAAGACTTTGTTCCAGAACTCTTGGGGCTCTTTTAGGTGCTTCTGTAATCTCTGTAGTTCTGCTGGTGTAGTTTTATACATATGGTAGACTTCTACACCTGCATCCAGGAGAGTGTTTTTTATCTGTTGGGCCATTGTCAGATGGGGTATTCTCCGGTCAGCCACTACAGTGGTCTTCCTCGGTCTACCAGGTCTTTTGACATAATTGAGTTCACCAGTTGTTTTTTTTTCTTGTTAATGATGAACCAAACTGTTGACTTAGGCATGCCCATGTTCCTGATTGATTGATTTTCATTTCTGAGCCTTAATTTGCATCGACACTGCTGTCTTCCTCATGTTGTCACACCCCAACAACAATCTCCAAAGGCAATTGCAAAGTCTAGAATCAAGACTAGACATCAAAGGCTCTCTTCTGCATTCACTAACAACACAAATGAATACACCTGCCTAACGAAACACATCTGTGAAGCCAATTCAACAAATACTTGTAGTACCTTAAAATGGGGGACTATTTACGAAAGATTCTATAATTTCTAAACGGTTCATCCGATATGGATGAAAATACACTCAAATTAAAGCTGCCAGTCTGCACTTCAACATCATTGTCATTGTATCCTTTCAAACTCAAAGTGCTAGAATACAAAACCAAAATAACAAAAAATGTGTCACTGTCCAATGAATTATGGTGCTCACTGTATATACTGTGTATCCTGTATATAGTTTTGGCTCTGTACTCCGTCACATTGGATACGATATACAACATGAATGAATGAATATATAGTGCTTTGGATAATGGGCAGTTAATTTTTTTCCCCACACTTTCCTCTTTCAATCAATTTCTTTTTTCAATCATTAATGCTCATCTCATCTTTTCCATGAGATAAAACTTACTTTTTTAGCAAACTCTAACTCTGGTCATTCTGTTCTTGAGGGGAACCCCCTGAGGTTATGCTGGCGTTGTTCTCTCTTCATGGTATATGCCTCTTGGAGAGTGTTCTTGATCTGTTCGACAGTTGAAAATTGATTTTTCCTCACAATTCTCTGATTTCTCAGCCTCATGATGGCCTACTTTACTGGAATTGGCACTTATTTTGTCATATTGAGAGACAACAGCATCAGACTCCAAACGCAAATTCCGCACCTAGAATCCACTCTAGACATCTTGTTAGCTTTCTTGTGCATGAACTAATGATGCAAAGACACACAGCTGGCCAAGAAACAGCTGAGCAGCCAATTGTCCAATTAC
This sequence comes from Synaphobranchus kaupii, assembly GCA_029718625.1. Taxonomy (NCBI): domain Eukaryota; kingdom Metazoa; phylum Chordata; class Actinopteri; order Anguilliformes; family Synaphobranchidae; genus Synaphobranchus; species Synaphobranchus kaupii. Next base: position 12,636,555 of record CM056391.1, read on the forward strand.
TGGACAATTGAAGTTTGGAAAAACGTCGCCTGTTCTGGCAAATCTTGATTTCTGCTGCGGCACGCAGATGGTATGCTCAGAATTTTGCATAAACTGCATGAATCCATGGATTTATCCAGATTTGTGTCAATGGTGCAGGCTGGTGGTGGTGGTATAATGGTGTAGGGAATGTTTACTTGGCACACATTAGGCCCCTATACCAATTGAGAATCATTTGAATGCCACACCATCCCTAAGCATTGTTGCTGACCATGTGCATCCCATTTATGGCCACAGTCTATATGCTTTTTCAAATGGGTATTTCCAGCAGGATAATGTGCAATGTCACAAAGCACGTATCATCTCAAGCTGATGACAGAAAACTTCAGTTTACTGCTATGGCCTGCACAGTCCCCAGATGTCTATCCAATAGAGCACCTTTGGGATGAGCCGAAACAGGAGGTTCGCAGCACAAATGTGCAACTGAAAAATCGGCAGGAAATGTGTGACGCTATCAAGTCAGCATGGAACAAAATCCCTAAGGAATATTTCCAGCACCCGAATGAATGCCAAAATCCATGCTTGAATCCATGCCATGAAAAATTCAGGCCGTTCTGGCAAAAGGGGTCCTACCCAGTACTAGATAGGTGTAACGAATAAAGTGGCCACTGCGTGTATATGTGTGTGTGTGTGTGTGTGTGTGTGTGTGTGTGCACGTATTTAGTCTTCTGCATGTATGTATGTATATCAACAGTAGAACTTGGGCTTCATTCCCCTGTGGGTATCTGCTCACATACATTTGAACAAGATCCATAACCTCAATTGCTTCAGTGCAGTACATAACCTGCCGAATCTATGAACAGTAATTCCAGTGTTTCTTCTAATCCCTGCAATTGGAACAAACTATCTGTTATCTAATGTGTGTGTGTGTGTGTGTGTGTGTGTGTGTGTGTGTGTGTGTGCGTGTGTGTGTCTGTGTCTGTGTGTATGTTAGCATACAGAGCTCCTGTTCTGAAATTGACTGCATGTTTATCTCCCCATTCTGAGCATTTTTCCTCCTGCCATTTCCCCAGCCCACGCTGGACCATCTGCTACACTCACGTTCTGTCCGGTTGGCTGTGTGGTGGTCAGCGGACTCCCAAGGTCTTAATAATGTCTGTTTTTTTAATTTGGCCACCTTCCACAGTATTGGATTCGGCAGCTAATCCTGGATAAGCTGGGATAAGTGGCAAGGTTGGCAACCGGTGGGTAGGGGGCGTGCCAGCTCTGTGAAGGCCAGAGTGTTGGATCCCTGGCCGCCTTGGGCCCTCAGTAAGGAGCGGCGGGCCTGGCCCTGCTGTGGCTCTGATAGGATGAGGGCCATGTGTTAATGGTTCTGTAAGAAGATGGATTGCTGGGAGAAAGGATCTCAGCAGGGCCGGTATTCGCCGGCTTAAGTAGACCCTCCACTTTCCCCCCTCACCGCCCCTCTGGCCTCGTCCATCTTTAGCCCTCATAATCAGCTCTATCTCTTTGGGCTCTCATGTGGCCTGGTGGGCAGAGGTGGTCCGAAAGTAAAAGTCCAGGTTCCGAAAGTAAAAGTCCTCCCCAGTATTTTGTTCCAGTTACCTGGACTTTTTAATTAGCGCAATTCCTCAGCCAGGAGGTATAACTAATTTGTGAAATCAGCTGGCTGAGTTCAAGGGCGGTTAGAAAAATGTGGTAGGACTTTTACTTTCTGACCCCTGGACGTTCCACCTCTGCTTGTTGGTAAAGGAGCTGAACATTGGCTCTTTTTCCACCGGAGGAACCTTTTCCGGAACTCAGGAACTTTTTGCTTTTTCTACCTCACAGAGCTTGCTCTCTGGTGCCCAACTCATGTTCTCACCTATGGACAGATGGGAACATCAACATTGGAATGCTACATCTGTACATATTTCAACCCTAAAGGTTTACCTCTTTGTTAGTTAACTGTCCAATCTTTAAGAAACGACTCAGTTTTATTCATGATTGACTGTAACAATGAAACAGAAATGCAGGATAAACTGTCTCTTACAATATGTTAAAATATGCTAAATATATTGCTTTAAATATTGTATTGCAGTAGAGAGGTTGTTTCACTGTAGTGACTGTTCGCCTTTGTGCTGTATTAGGTACACTACATGGCCAAAAGTGTATGGACACCTGCTCATCCAACATCCCATTCCAAAATCATGGGCATTAATATGGAGTTGGTCCCATTTGCTGCCATAACAGCCTCCACTCACCTGCGAAGGCTTTCCACTGGATGCTGGAACATTGCTGTGTGGATTTGCTTCCATTCAGTCAGAAGAGCATTAGTGAGGTCGGACACTAATGTGGAGCTATAAGGTCTGGCTCGCAGTCGGCTTTCCAATTTATCCCAATGGTGTTTGATGGGGTTGAGGTCAGGGCTCTGTGCAGGCCAGTCAAGTTCTTCCATACCGATCTCGACAACTCATTTCTGTATGCACCTCTATTTGTGCACGGGGGCATTATCATTCTGAAACAGGAAAGGGCCTTCCCCAAACTGTTGCCACAAAGTTGGAAACCCAGAATTGTCTTGAATGTCACTGTTATGATTTGGCTTCACTGGAACTAAGGAGCCTAGCCTGAACCATGAAAAACAGCCCCAGACCAACGGGTGTCCACATACTTTTGGCCATATAGTGCATTCAATGGAGCGCCCAAGAAGCTGTTACTGGAGTCTAAACACCTCCCAGCACACACACACACACACACTCTCTCTCACTATCTCTCAATGGACCTTGCTCATTTCCTTTGATCAAACCGTTACATGCCACTACACATAGTTATGTACACTGTTGCTGTTCATAGTCACATGTAGAAAAAGAAAATAAATCTGTTATCAGAAATGAATGATGTGGAGACAAGTACAGGTGATTTAGGGCGATTGCTCACTTGGGGATCGAGCCCCACGCCATTTTTTCACGGGTGAGCGGCTTTCTAAGAGGTTCAGAAATAAAACTGTCAAACGTGTTAGTCCCCAGGGTGGCTTTAATGATCACGCTGTAAAACTGTCAGCCTTGTTTTATCATACATGGGGTTAATTGTCTTCTGATCATGGCACAATTCTGTACGCTCTCCGGTTCCTGCAAGCTGGTTTTCAAATACTGGTCTCTTTCCATCCGTCCCTGTCAGCTTTAACCAGCCCTCAATCAGAAGGAGGAGGAAAAATGCATCCAATTTCCTTTTTTTTTGGTGGCCTTTAGTTTACAGTGTTTTCATCTCACCAGGGAGGAGATGGAATAATATCTATATAAATAAAAAGAAAATTTAAAAATGGGAGTCTCAGGATATAAGACATCAAGGGATTCATTATACCCACTTATTTCGGGCAAAAGATCTGTGTTGTCATACAATTCTGCAAAATGTAAAAAGTTAAGAAGCTATTCACAAGCTGCATTAGCATCATATTAAATTAGTTTTGAACCATTTGGGATTAGAAAATAATGACAGACCATATGGATCTGCTAATCAAGTGCAAAAATAAAACTTGAGCTGGTGAATAACAGAACAACACGATCATGGCGGCTTTATTTCGTCTGGCACTCACCCAGAAAAGACCAAAAGAACAGGACTCAAGTTCGCAGAGCCGACGCTAGCCATCTCCGGCTTAAAAAGACACATCTGTGACTATCCATTCAGCAATCTTCTAGGCCGAAGATTAAAAGTGTCAGACGCAGGCATCACCGTGGAGACCGCTCGACAGTTCTGAGCGAGCCATGCGCAGCGGCGCCGGAAAACTTTCAGTGGCCGCTGAGGGAGACGTCTCCAGGAGTATTGGCATTCGAAAACTTGTGTGCAATCTGTTCCCCTGTGGCACAGGTTTTCATTGCCACCCCTCACAGGGAAATGGCGGTGGTTTCAGTGGATATTTTCTGCAGGTGTTTGTGAACCGTGTGGGGAAAGGACACACTTTTGTCGGCACAACAGCAGGATTCGACTAGATTACAGCAGGCCGGTCCACGGCCTTCCTCAGGCCCCTGCACTACCCAGATAGAGATGCACAAATGTAGTAGATAGCGACAACAGGAGAAGGAGTTACTTTGACCTTGAGTGAATCAACATGTTAAAAGAAAAAAAATCTAAAATCCGTTTGTGTTGTTACTGTTGAAACCGCACCTGCTGCAGCCGAACATTATATTACATTTCTGGAACCAGAAGATAGGACGGAGTATTAAATTGACGAAAACCTTCGTAAATAGTCAGTGTCAGTCAGAGACATTTCATTTATTTTTCAGCTAAGGATGACTGAGGTTAGTGACCTGCGATTCCAATTAGGTTTGAATGCCTTTATAGCCGTGAGAGGTGCTGTGGAGATTTTTTTTTACGATTATTATTTTTGTAAGTAGGTGAACTTGGAGGCTATTGCAAATTTTGTTATTCGTTTCAGGTGTGCAATGACTGTGGTGTGTTCAAAAGAACCCTTAGGAATGGACACGCAGTTTAAACGGCGGTGTCAGTGAGAACGCCTTCCATTAGAGGAATTATAAACGACAGGAGAAAAAAAAAGTACAAAGTTAGAAGAGGCGGGAAGAGCACACTATGGATAAATCTCAAAATGTCAGAGGCGGGAGTGGAGAGATACACAAACTATTCGCCATGCGCACTCTGAGAAATCATCCCCTCGTCAGATTGCATCGCCGTTGCAGCAGAAATTGGTTTCTGCTCTGGGAAAGATAATGTCACTCCAGGGGCTCACTGTTTTGATCACAGGTTCATGAGTCGGGAGAGGAAGTGGCGACTCGGTCAATAGATGATCTCCATCGTGCATTTAAAAACCAGTCGGTGTAGTCCGTCTTTAAAAGAAAAAAATAAATCTTCCAGCCCTTGCCGGAGGAAGTGCTCATTTCTCAATAACCCGCTATAAAATGGGATGTGTAAGTCCGCGCCTTGTGTAATACTCCACATCCCTCATCCTACTGCCCTTTGGGGGCAACAAAATAATTGGAAAGATAAGTGTAATTGCTGCCCTTCCTTGTTTGGTTGCCCCCTGATAATCCCCAGAAAATAAATAAATATGAGATAGAGAGAAACCTGAAGAAGCTGGCACATGTGTGACATTACAGAGGTTATAAATAAGGTTCGTAATTAATGGCCATGAGTATTTGGCGAGTTACGAGCTAACTACCACATGCCTTCTTCTTAACAAGAAATACAAATACACAATTTCTGTTGTCACTTACACAGTGCTACTGTAGACTTACAGTCATGTAAAGTAACACGAAAATATATATTTGTGCATGACACGGGGATTGGATTCTTCCTGTTCGGCCTTTGGAACAGAAACGGGCTCGGCTAATGACCAAAAACCTGCTCCCAGGCTGCATGAATATGCACCAAATTGAACAGAATTGATCTGTAAACAATCGCAGACGTTCATATTTTATGACTATCCACAGCTCAAAGGCTCAATAACCTCTGTGCAATGCAACAATCAAATGAACTTGAAAATCCAATTTGCTTAATTAGCATTAGACAGCTAACCAGAAATGCGGCAGCTTCCACGTTTGTGGGTTTTCGCTCTGCCCTCCCTTATGGAAATATAATATACTGCAGTATATTTTAAATATATTGTGACGATAATTTTGATATATTTACAATGTACTGCGGTATATTCTTTTTCCGTAAGGGCTGATCACAAGGAGAGAATCTGCCCTTTCTGCATTAAAAATCCACTTCTTTGGAATGGCTATGAATACCATCCAGGCTGCATTCGGGAAAACGTGTTGACATAACCTGAAGGCCGATCTGTCCTTACAGATTTTTTATTTTTTGCTTCTCAAAGAGAACAACTAATGTGAACTTAAACAACTAATGTGAAATAAAAAAAAAAAAATCAGATTTGCAGAAAATAGCTTTTATCTCTCTCACAGATGCCATGAGCCAATGACCTTTGCTTAAGGGCTACATTTTCACAGGGTGGTTTTTGGATAACTGAGAAATAAATTCACTTTGAACATTTGCAGACCTGCAGGTAACTCTCAAGGGGACAATGAGGTGAGTAGAGTTTGAGTGGGTAATGTAAAAAACATTAGTGTGAGGTGTAAGGGTTGTAAGGGGTGTGAAAGTATTAGTCTCAAGTGTTATCTGTAGAGTGTATCTGAATTTCACTGATGTAGAATCATTGTAATGAATGAACCTTCAGCACCAATACTACCGGATCACACAGTCAAAAAATCTTTATTTCTTCAACTGGTTCCAAGGGATGTGAGTCTTATTTACACTTCATGTGAAGAGTCCTACATAACAGGAATATTATTTAATGTCCTAAACATAAAATTGAATGTACCTACATACGATGTGAAATTACACTCACTTGTAAGGTATGCTATACCACTGGCTCAAAAGTGACATTGCAAAGATATCCACATAGCAAGGTGTTACAATGTAGTGACCTTTCCAAACAGCATGGCCAAAATCACATATGCCACACACAGTATGTTCAACTATTTCTGTTCTTTGTTTTTGCTTGGGAAAATTTAAGTTTAAAAGCTTGTCTTCAGTCATTTTAGTTCCTATTTCACCAGATAATGGCAGAGAGATCTGTTCATCAATCAATTCAGAGATCAATTAATTGTTTTCTATTTCCATGGCACCATTTGTACAATTGTTGACATAGTGTATAGAAATAATGTGGTTGGCTGCATCATGTTTTACAACTTTATTAAACGCAGGGCAAACTTGATGGCTACATGTTAACAGATTCAAATTTCAAGGTAAATGTGTGTTTTTGTTCCTCTCCAAAGACTGTAAATTATGCAGTGTGTGATTGACTTGACCACTTACCATAATACAGCCTTAATAAAAATAGATAGAAATATCCATTATCGATATTATTTAAAATTTGTATATGTAGCCTACTCCTTGTTTTCTGCACCAGTACTGGGGGGATATTCATGGCCAAGATCTGCAATGTGCAGATTTGGTAAATTAAACAATCTTGAAGTGCAGGTTTTCTTAGACAGCCTTTATTGCAAGTTAACTGAAAGCCTATGGCTGCGTCCCAATATTCTTCACTCCCCACCTCCCTTCCTCCACTCCCCCACGACCACTCCTCTCCTACCCGGAAGTATGCAAAACTGCCTGAACGTTTTGAGTACAAGTATTTGCATGTACAGGATACAATGTACCTGAAATTGCGGTTTGTGTCGAGACATTAATTAATATGTAAGCATTAATACGTAATTAAGATGTAATCAGCGACATTAGATTAAAACACAAAGATCTGTTTCCGGGGCACGGAGTAGAGGAGGTGGTAGTGGAGGAAGGGAGGGAGCATTTTTCGACTATTGGGACGCACCCTATGAATTAAGGATAGATTCAAGTACGAACCAATGTCACAAGATGCACAAAATTTTCAAAAACTCCCACACACAATTAATTCCAACCCTCCAGCTTTGCACTACCAGTTCTCTTGTCTAATATTGGTGGCAAAATACAATTTAAATATTTTCTGTACGATATAACCATATGACTATCACTCATATGCACCTCTGAATGAGAGGAATTTTCTCACTGAGAGTTTGTTAGATTAACTTGCTGCGCTCCCGTGATTATTGGCGCTGGCCTCTTCATCGTCACCCTGATCAGACTTTCTCTCTCGAGAAATATTTCAACTAATTGATCTAAAAAATATTTTATTATAATTTGTCTCAGCTCAAGACTACTTGGCTTGTACAGCTAACGTGGTTGACTAGCGGATAGTTATAGCCTACATTTTAGCATGTAGGCTATCTCATCTTTAGCTCACAGAGCGAAAGCAAATGTTCAACTACAAAATAGCTGAACGTAGAGCATCGCAGCAGATTAAATTAGCTAGCCCTTGCTCAATGAGCACGTCTACCTTCCTCACTCTCACCGGGTCTCAAGGTGCACTTGTTTCATAAATGTAAACATGTAAAGCAGGAAACGTAAACATGTAAGGCGCTATGATGGTTCGCAAGGCGATCTCCGGGGAGTCTTTGATAAATGATCAAGTGTACCCCAAAGTCTTGTTACTTCTCGATAGGCTTTGTGTTGAGGAATGTGCCACTGCGCGCTTGACAGAAACTGCCAGATTATTGATGAGATTGGATAATTTTATGCACTTTGCTTGCAGCAGCGGTGAGAATCTTGTAGCGGTGGGCCGCCTCTGCCTATTTCTCTGTAGCAGAAACACTGTATATAAATAGCTCTTTTTTTGATAGTGCCCCCAAAAGCAGAACTGAAAAGATAACTTGAAAAAACCTCACAATTTACTGCTGGAGGTTCTATTATGATTAATAATGTGTATTTACTGTGCGCCAGGATTAAGACCGTGAGCATGCATAGTCAACTCTAACGCAGGGAACTGTGGCTCCATGGCTCTCTAGGAGCACCATGGGGTATTTAACATTGTCTTTCTGTGTCTCTCTCTCTTTCTCTCCCTCATTATGCCTATGTCTCTCTGTCACTTTCTATTTCTTTCTTTACCTTTCTCACTCCATCCTTCTCCATCCTGTCTTTTCTAATCATTGCAGGGCTCTCTCTCTCTCTCTTGCTCTCTCTCCCTCTCACGCAGTCGCTCGCTTTGCCGCCATTTTATATTTTCTTTCCCCTGCCTTGAGGGTGAAAGGCCGAAGGCAGCGAGAAGAATGGGCACCCCGGGAGCCAAGGGCAACACGGCGATCAGGACATAAAGGTTTAATGAGCTCCCTGTCTGACACCCCCATTTTTCATCTGGAGGTAGGCTTGCGTGCAAAGCCAGGAGCCATATGTAGATTAGGTCTTCTTCCAGTGGGGCCACAGTGACAGCCAGACGAGGCTTGTGGGGGACCCGCCGCTGATGAAACGACGCGTCCCCCAACGTAGCAGATGAGATACGCAAGACGAGGCTTAACGAGAGCGAAAGCGGTCCGATTTTTCAGCAGCTGTCGTGTTCTGGCTCGGTACGCCGCGGGTGTGCGGGTCTCAGAGGTGATGATTTGCGTAAATGCACTGCTATGTTCCGGTTCGTTTGCAGCTGCTTGTTCCAGCCCACGAATACCTTGGCGGACACGCAGGTCCCTGTGTTCCAGTGTTGTAGTCAAGTCCCTTAATTACAAGTCCATGTCAAGTCTCAAGTCTCCAGTTCCCAAGTCCGAGTCAAGTCCAAGTCACCCAATCAGCAGTCCAAGTCACAATCTAAGATCTCTTTATATGACTAAGGTAACTCCTAATAATGTCCTAAAGTGACTAACAAAAAAAAAAAAATCACATTTTACAGCCATTACTAAATTGAGTACAGAGAGACATTGTATTTTTTATTTAGGCAGTATGAATAGGATATTATTCGGTAACTACTACTAGGCTACAAAAAAAATATTTTCAATTTGCAAACGGAAAAATCAAGAACCTCTTGCAAATAAACGCAATGATTAGGCTACTTTTCAAGATCCGCCTGGCTTGTCATTGAACACAATCTTTATGTTATATTTAATCTGCGATGCTTTTGTGCATTAAGCAGCCAGACACAAAAAGACCCAAAGAAAGCAAGGACAGTTAGGAAACGAGCAAAAAAAAAAACAAAAAAAAAAAACACAACCAGCGACTAGCTATATTTTCAAGCGACTCTGTGGAAAAACAAGACTAAAGTTGCTTAAAATAAGTTCCACTATACCCAATGAAGCGAAGATTTGGCAAGTGCGATAACTTTGCCATACCCAAGTGATGCCCATGATAATGTTTAGCGAATTAACTTTAATCAATTATCTCCATCTCCTTTCATCATAACTGACAATCAGAAGCTTGTTTTCTGCTTTAAACAGATTTACTTTAACACAAACTGCTGTGATCAAGTTAGGGTAATGTAGCAGAGTCGAGTGACAACAGCTTATTTTTTCTTTGGCAGTGTGTCAATAAAAAAATATTAAGCACTGTGCAAATTTGGTGTCAAATTATTGGTTTGTGTTTTACCCTATCCAGATAACATCTTAACTCTTAAACCCTGCCACTTTATGCTATATTGGTGGTGTTACCAATGCACATGTATGAACATTGACAATATGGGGCAGTACAGGTTTATCCAAACTCAAATAGCCTAAATAGAAATGCACAGATGTTCTATACAATGCATTGTAAACAGGCTATATTAGCTTCCTGAAGTTTGACCAATTATATTCATAAACATTGTTCATTTGTCGGTAACTCATTGAAATCCCATATTACTGTAGAGGAAAGTATTGCATTGATTCATGAGTTGGTCTTTCCCTTGATAAAAACTGGGAACACAGGTCTCGCTCTGTAACTGCGTGTTGGGTCCATCTGAAATTGACTTTTTCCAAAGAAATGATGTAATGAAACTAAAAAAAGTAATTCATGGCGCACGATAAAACACATTTTAATTGATTTCTCGACAGTGCTACGAGCAGTTTAAGCTGAGGTGTCAGAAGGCGCCTCCGTATCCAAAGACTACCGCTGACCTTTCGGTGTCCCCTCACCGAGACCTTGTCTTCTACAGCATGCCAAGAACCATAAATAGCTTACTTGCTTACATTTCCCCATGGGTTTGCATCTCTGAGGTTGCACTGCAGTAGAAGACTGAGAGGGGGAGAGACGCAGCACAAATCTGCCTGCTTAGTTGCACTGATGATATGCCTTTGACAGCAGGGGTTAGCAACTCTAAAGTCAGTATTATAACATTAATTAATTAAGGGATTATGTGCATTCAGTAATTTTAAGATGGTGTCAAGATGATTAAGACTATCAAACTAAAAATAAATAAAAAAACCTTTTTGGCACAGGATGTCTCTGGCAAGAAACCAGTAGAACTGACCCTTGAAAGGTGATTGAAAGTCACAAATTCTCTCTGCAATAAAATGTCTCATTTGGGGTTTCACAACACACGTGAAATGTTAGCAGGAGGTTACAGTAGAGCATACCCTGATCTACATATTCATGACCAGTGAACATTCATTTTTATTCAGTTAACTGTTTCATGGAAGACCTTGAAATGTGTATATTTACCAGCATTCATTGGCTAAAAAACACTGATATTTTTAAAACCTGGTCACAAAAAAACCTTATTTTTTCTTTTTTTAAGAATCAAAAACAAACAAAAAAACACATCTGGATTTATAGCATGGTATAGGAGACATTGAATCAGTCCTGGTGTTGAACATTTAAAGCACTGATTAAAATTATGGTCCCAGTATTATTTTGGGAAAAATGCATTACTAAAAAACAGCGCCCGATACTAAAACAATATACCTGCTAAACAAATCAATATTTGTCTCGGATATACAGACCTCCTTCCACCTCTCAAGCTCCTTATCATCACTGACCCAAAAAACACGAGCATTAAACGGAAGTGTGACACTCTTTCCATTTATATTAAAAATGCTACGCTTAAGAATATATATTTTTTACTTTTACAATTTGTATTTGTAAGTCCAAGGAAAGGAAAACTGTTGGGTGAATCCAGGCCAATGCCAAACAAAGCAAAAAAAAAATGTGGTATTGTAAATGAACTATAGTTCAGTCAGGCCACTGTTGTTCAAATAACTTTATTGACATTATGAAACAATACATTTTAGGTTTGGCGGTATGGTTCTGTTCACCAAGCCCTCCCGCCCATCCACGCGAGCAAGCATGGGTATGGCGGCAAGGGCAGCTGCACAACCCCCATTAGGGTTACGCTAGAACAGAACCGCAGCACTGAGAATGGTTTTGACAGAATCCATTCAGTCAGTTATACATATATATATAAATGGCACTTTTAAGTGTCATTATCACAACAATTTACAAGGAACCGGGCCTGAAACCCCGTAGAGCATGCCTAAGGCGACGGTGGCAAGGAAAAACTCCCTGCTGTTAGCAGGAAGAAACCTTGGGCAGAACCTGACTCTGAGGGGGAAGTCCATCCGCCGCTGACTGGCACCGGTTACTAAATGCTGATTACAGAATAGAAATTTGTAGACCGAACATATGAAAATGTCAATGTATAAGGAGCCGGTGAGGAAGACTGATTGAAGCCCGGCAGGTGCATCATAGCTGGGTACATGCATGGAGCTGGAGCCGACCGTCTGCTTCTGGAGAACGATGTTTGTTGATCTATAGCTATCGCTCCGGCGGATGCCGAAGCGGGAAGGAAAGAGGAAAATAAATCAGTAGGCACTCGAAAATGTTAGTGATTCATGCAGGAGCGATATAGGCTAGGTGTATGTGCGCAATGGGAAACTGAAGAGGATGGAGCTGGGGTGGAGGGGGGGGGTTTTGTGTGCAGCGGGTGTGCTGGCAGGGGATCCACCATGGTAGGGTGAGGCGGTTAAATAGACCGCCTTGTTATGTGAATGGACTGATGGGTGAATCGTCACTACTCAGCTGAGCTGTCAGCTGATTAACTATGGCCGGGTTTCACTCTCGTGACCTGCCTGAACTGACGCTATGCTCGATTATCTGCATTGTTTCACATACAGGTTTCCTTCCAGTCTTTCCTTCCTATCTTTATTCTATCTTTCCTTGCTCTCCGGAAGACCTTTACTATTTGCTCAAGCTTAAGCCCTCACATTAGCATGCTGCTAATTATAACAGTCTTCATCCACCTTTCTCCTCATCATCTGCCTCCTGTTGGTTTGCTGACCCTCACCTTGAAGTCTCCCCATCCTGTCACAGAGGGTTATGATGTGTTAATGCATTCCGCGTCATGTTCCCCCTTATGTATGTGATTAATTTTAATTTGCTCTAATTGACAGTCCATATTTAATAACTTCTACCGTTTCAATTGACGATAGCCTTATGGGAAATTAGACCTGAACCAAAGCCTTCATCACTTGTCTTGTCTTGACTAAGTTTGAAGGGACGATAATAATTACTTGAAGACATTCCCTTGATTATAGCTGGGGAATTATTTAATTAGGGCTTTTGAGCAGAAAAGGTCAGAGGTTGTCTTTGTCTCAGCCAAATGCTCGGAGACTTCTGTACTTTTTGTACGTACAATTCAGCAGTCTATGTGACTGAATTAGGCACTACATTTTTGAGTTATGGAGGTATTGGGGCACTTCGCACAATTCACATCTTGGACCATCCAAAAACATGTTCAGACAAGCATTTTCAGTTCTATAAATACAATATTATTCTTGACCTGACAGATAGAAACAGATAGTTTTTAGTGATGAATACATTTATATTTATATTTTCACTAGTTAACGATTAGCCTAAGATAACTTGAAAAACGTCTTGTGTCCATGTACTGTATATGTAGGAACATTTAATAAAAACACAAAAGTAATTTCCATGTTTGAACAAGCACCATTGTATGAGTGGTTGGTCACAGAAAATGTATTCCGTCATCTAGTGAGTCTTAGGCTTAGAAAGTTTGGGAATCCATTTTCTTTGTTGTTTTACATACTCAAATTAATTAGACAGATTAAACATTCAGTATTTTCCCTGTCATGTTGGGCTCCCTTCTGTCCACAGCTAGACGGAGGCTGTATTTCGATAAATCACTTGTTAAAGAGGTGACAGTGGATGATGATTCCGGCGGCTGAATAGCAGGTGGTTTTTGCGCATACACCTGTTCCCTTCTCCCAGGTGTAAAAGCTGCTTTTGGTAACTTGTCTGCCGCAGATCCCCAAGAGCGCACAGCTGCTTCATTGTTTTTGCCTGGGGCAGGATGTGAAATCCTCAGGGAGATTCAATACATCACGAGTTTCTGTGAAACATTACATAACAGGACAGCCATTGAATCTTAAAGCTTTTTTTTTGTTCAATGCATACTTGGCTTTTTAAAATTATCAAAATTGTCCATTTTCCATGCAGTGAATTATAAAATATAAGGTACCTTTTGCATAATTTGGTGGGGAAATATCTGCATCTGGAAACTCAAAAGTAAAAAAATATACAGTAGCTTGTTTTATAGTTTCTCAATTGTTCAGACACATTTTCTGAAATTAAAACAATTTTCTCAAAATTATAAACACAAAACCCACACGGTCAACTCTTTCTGCAAAATGTCATACATCTCTTGTCAAAATCAAGGACGATTTTCAAAACCATACACTCTCATCCCAAAATTAAAATTTTCTTTCAATTAATAGTTTTTCTCAATTGTTTAGACATTTTTTTAAGTTAAATCTCATTTCTCAAAATTGTAAACACAAAACCCACACGGTCAACACTTTCTGCAAAATATCATGTATCTCTTGTCAAAATCAAGCACTATTTTCAAAACCATACACTCATCCCAAAATAACATTTTTCCTTCAAATACACACTAGTCAACAAATGAATACAAATTATAAATGTCAATTACACACTGGTTTAAAAAAATCAAAGTCACTATTGCCATTATATTAGTTAGGCTTCAGTATTGCGAGTGTACTGGCCAACTCAAATATTTTTTATTTTTCCAAATTACAAAAATGTAGAGTAAAATAAAAAAACAGGAGAAAATAAAAATTAAAAAAAACTACTGGGAGTAAACAAAGTGTGAAAGTAAAACCAAAAATAAATTAGTCTGGTCTCTGCTCTTGATCAAGCCACATATTCATCACAGATTATATTTTCTCTGGCCTAGCAGTGGGAGAAGTGTCTTTTGGAATGACACAGCCACCCTTGGCATGACTGAGAAATGAAAAGGCAATGGTTTCATTGAACCAACTTCAAAAGAAGAGCATCACGGTGGAAACTCACCATGTCCCATATGACAACACGTGAGCTGCTCTGGTCTATCGTGTGTGTGCATGTGCGCTCATTTCTGCAGCACTGCGAAAGGCATATTTCCCCCGTGTTTCAGGTCCTCTTTACAGTAAGGCAAGGCTGGTAAGATGCTAAGACCATGCTTAGCTACTCTGAGCTGCAGAGGGGACAGGCTCTCTCGTATTAGCTCCATGCATGTGACGACCAGGCACAGATGTAGAACCCAAAAAGGCGGACTTGAAGCCAGACGTAAAATAAGACTCCTGAAGGAGATTTTATTACACACAGTAGCACGGTACAGAGCGTTAGGCAGTTCGTAGTAGGTTCAATGCAAAGGTCAAAAACACAGGCAGGCAATCCGTAATTGCAAGGTACAAAAATCAGAAAGCAAGGCTCGGGGTTAAAGTCCAGGCAAGGGTCGAGATCCAGGATATCTGTCAGCGGAGGCACGGTACTGAAAACGGCAGGCAGGCTCGTAATCAGCAGGAGAACAGAGTTCATAACAGGTAGGCAATCCGCGAAGGCAAAGGTACAGATATACGCTAGGCAAACTCATAGTCGAGAAAACAAAACAGGGTGAGGAATAGAACTTGCAGAAGACGTGGTCGTAAACAAACAAGGTCAAAACGTGGAATCACACCAATGGAAAACCGCTCAAAAGTGCAACCAGTAAACTGAGGCAACAATCTCACACTGAACACAAGCTAAGACAGGGTTTAAATACACTCACAGACAGGTGCAACAAATCAGAGAGAACAGAAAGCGGAAACGAGAATCAGCTGTAGCGAGTAGAAGAGTTAACTAGGAAATATGGAAAGAGAATAGTGACAGTAAAGGCGGAAAAGAGAGACAGCTGTAACGAGTAGAGAAGATGACGTTAGATAATTAGTAGATTAGTAGAAACCCTAATTTCAATGAAGTTAGTAGATTAGTATCTTTAAACATTACTTTAAACAAGGAAGTTAGTCATTAGTAGATTAGTAAACCGTAATTCTATGAAGTTAGTAAATCATTAGTACTGAAAGAAGGAAATAGCAGGAAACTACAGAGAAAACCGAAATCACCGAAAACACAGGGAAACGTGTGATGGGGTGGGAACACAAACGTTACAATGTAGGGGTGGCTTCGTTACGTACATGAGGGATACTGCCAGCTTAGCTTGTGCACACTATGATGTCTGTACTGTGGTCCCCTTGTAGTAGTATAAATTAGGTACTTTGCAGTACAGGAATCACTGAGTATTGATATGTTACAGTAAATAACAATAGAGAAGGTCTGCCTATTCGCATTTCTAAATGTTTACATAATGTTCACGAATGAGGCCCATTATGTGCATTTATACACTATATCCAAATACATAGAGTAGTGGTCCCCAACCCTGTTCTTGGAGATATACCATCCTGTAGGTTTTTATTACAACCCTAATTTGGCACACCTCATTCTATTAATTATCTGCTCAAGGAAATCTCTAGCTGTTGAATGAGGTGTGCTGTGTTATGGTTGTAATGGAAACCTACAGGATGGTAGATCTCCAGGAACAGGCTTGGGGACCACTGACAGAGAAATGTGTCTCTCAGTTGGTGATATGACCTAAGCTCTGCGTAGATGTGTCACAGGTTTAATCTGTGATCAATATGTGGTATCTTCTTAATTCATTGCTTAATTGATATCAGAAATCTTAAAGGCATTCAATCTTTGACAAAAATTGAAATCTTGTTGGAGTCCCCCTTACCCTACAGCAACAATTATCTCAACTCTCTGAGCGCACTTACAAGTCCCCATCAGTACCTCTTTTTTTTCAAAGTCTAACACACTTTTTGAACCACTTCAATGTTTTTTTTTTGCGCTCTTTGTACAAGGTTCATTTATTTAACTGCTAAGGGCTATTGTTAACACTGATGAGTCTTTTTATGTATTTATTTTCTGTACACGGCTGCTTCAGCACTGCAAAAATGAACCAGCATAAACATTCACATTTTAAGTCTCTAGTAAAATCAATATTTGTCACAATGTGGGGAATAAAAAGCATTTATGTATGCTTAGAAAAAAGGGGGGCTGGCCTGCTGTAAAGTGAAATTTGCTGTTCATCATCAAAATGATAATCGCCCTCCACAATCTAAAACTAGCCGAAAAGTGGTGGCAGCAGTTCAATTGGGCAAAATCAACTGAATCATCATTTGGCTGAATATTGGAGGAACTGATGAGAGGTCATGTACTGAGTGAAATAAATAACCCTTTAAGATTTTGCTCAAATTAAACATTTTTATGTGGGTAACTAGGTGTGGTAGTAGTGTAAATTTCAGAGGTTAAGTGGTGGATTCTTAACATTTTGCCTAGACATTGCTTTTCAATTCTCCGGCTGAAGTCTTGGTGTGGCAGTAGTGGCATAGCCAATAATTGAGTTTTGGGTGGGCCTGAGCAACCTTCGATATGGATGTAAATTGGCGTGTGGTGTTTTCAGCATGGCAAGACGCAGACGGTGGAGCTTGATGTTGAATATGGTTATGATGTCATCATTGTCCACAGATAATATGTCTGCATATTTCAATCAAGTTAAGTGCCTTTTCTGTTTCCCTGTGCCCTCGTAGTGGAGTATTCTGCTTTACTTTGCCCACATCATTATGATGTCTAATACCACTTTCACATGCTGGCGGTTTCTCTCTATGAACGAAATGCACATGGCATCACCACGCAGTTGATTTAGAACCATCCCCTACATGATGCTGTTTGCTGTTCACATGTTTGGAACAAGGCTGCCTAGAAGACTTCCCTGTGAATCCTTCTCTAATGAACACAAACTGTACTCTAGAAACAGTTCCATTGCTGACACATCCCTGCAACATCACTTTTACAACCTCCCAGCAACGTAAAAGTGAAATTCCAGTGTTGTCGGAACGTCACCGCAACCTTTCGGTGTCATAGCCTATTTTTAACATTTCAGCAACGTTGCCGGAACGTCCTTATAAGTAATGTTAACCCCAATGTTGCAGTATCATCATACCAACGTAATAAATGGCGCCGCACCAACATCATTGCAGGAACATAAGTGTATTTGTGGGGTATGCACCTTCGGAAAGTGTCTGTAGACTTTACAGCACGCTGCATTCCTAGCTTTACTGTATTCTATCCATTTGAACTGTTGAACATACCAATTATGGAAAAACAGCGTACGACTTTTCTTATATTACAAGTCTGCGATGAAGAGGCTGTGGCTCCTAACATTAGCGCCTTCTCCTGGTAATATATTTGCATGCTCCGCTTCCTTGTGTTTGCTGGGTTTGGCCCTGGTCTGATCCAATCCGCTTGTCACAATCTCCTCCAAGCATGGCTTTAGAAAGTGATGGATAGGCTATTAGTTTAGCCTTGTTAGCTAATCCAATGCAAACTGACTAGCTAGCAGCGAGCTTACTTGCAATAAAGAGCTAGACCACAAGCAGTGATGGCGTAATAATAACTCCTGCCACCTTTTTAGATAAATTAGAATTTCTGACAGCGACATGATAACCAATTGCATCACATTCACCTCCCCATTGCATTCATGAATCTTTCTTATCGGTCAGAATTATATTGTGATTTAAATGACTTAGAACTGTAAGATCAGTGAAAGCTTTGGAGAGTGTTAGAAGATAGCGAGTCTACGTTATTTCAATTACGGCGAGTGGCAACATAAATATTTTTTGACATGGTGATTATTTAAAAAATAAAGTTATGTTTGGATTACCTGTTCATTCAAAATTCGGTGTGGTGGTTCAAGATAAATGGGTGGGCAAGGATACTATTTAGTACTGCCCATCCTGTGTTGTAAAGTTTTCACATTAAAATAAATTGTGTTTTTTTTTTTTTGTTTTCCTCCACTGTTTTCTGCATGTTCGTAGATCCTCATGCACTTCCTATTCCAGAGGTCTCTCTCACCACCTCAGTCGCCGTGACTAATAATACAACTGCTTTGTCTCGACTATGGTTTGAACCCGCAATCCCTCAAGTTAACAGTGCCATGCCTTAACCACTAGACCACACCGCTGTCAACATGTCACGGATGTTGTAAATTCTCAAGCAAGCTTTAATAATCCAGTCCATTTATACAAAAGCCGTCACAAGCTCAGTTCCTTACAGTGAAGGAGGGACTCTAACCACAGCCTCCATCAATGTGGAGCAACTGTCTACAGCAGTCACTTTGCTCCAGAACACTCAATGCACATCAGCTGAGCTAAATGTGCAAAGAAACTAATGATGCGTACAGCCTTTGTCAGCAGGCCCATTTCAAATCAGAGAGGTTTTGACTTGCCCTCAACAAATAAGTAGTTCTGTGGCACATTTTTACCAAATTGCCATTTAAGGACAAGGTGATTGAGCCGTCTTCTCAGGGTGAGCTGATTAAAATGCTGAACAAAAACCCAAGGATGGTCAGGGTGTGTCGTTCTCTGTCAGAGGGCTTTGCATTAATTGCACATGACACAGACGCAACCCTGGGAACCTCCTCTTATCTGTTATTAACACCGATACAGAAGGACCTTGTGGCTCTCAACCTGAAATGCTTTTCGACAAAGACAAACAACTAGAAAGCTGTGGAGTTTGCTTTCAATTAAACAAGATGGGGTGAAAGAAAGAGAAGCAGAGAGAGAGAGAGAGAGAGAGAGAGAGAGAGAAGGAGAGACAGAGAGAGAAATGTCAGAAAGCTCTGATATTACTTTTTGTGTTTACTGAGGTTGACTTTGGCTATGTAGAATACAAGGAAACAAACCCTCTGATGTTTGCTTACATATTCTGTACAAACAGCTTTGAATAAGGCTGGTCGGCAAGACAATCCAGGCAAATAGCATGATCTACACACAAAATGCATGCTTTTCTTCCTTCTCTCCATATCCGTAGCCGAGCTGAGAAATGTCCTGAGCTGCCGAGCATTACCGAAGAATAAATTGGTTTCCAAAGCTGGGTTTCACTTGTTTATTAATCTATATGAATAGAGTTCCCTTTTCCCCTTGTTTTAAAATCTGATTGGACAACATGCTTTTTAAGCACCGACAAAAGGTATACATGACATTTAGACTGCAAGTAATTGTGGCAGTTGTACAATTCATTGTCAATTATCATTAATCATTCTAATGGTTACGCCCAATTTAAGAATGAAACTGTGTTGAACGTGATTATTTCTGTAATTAAAATCGTCTAATTTTAGCATTATACACCTCTTGCTGATACACAGATAAAACTGCTGACACATTCAACATTCTCTGAACAGCATACTATACTATACTACAAAACAGCGTTAGAAGTGTATTCACACATTATATGACATCTTCACACTGAACTAGCTCTGTACAAACATATGCGGCTTTTAATCAGTAGAAGTGAAAACTCTGTTAAACCGGAAGTCATTTAGAATTCTCTCAGCTATTCAAATTTTTTAATGTAAGGCCCTTTAATAACAAGCGAACCGACATCGCTGTCTATTGTGTGCTGCGTGCGGGTGAGGACATTTCCATCTTCTAGATTAGAGTTTTCTGAAATGAGCATATAGTGTTACCGGGGTGATTTAATGTATGGGATATTACTTTTTAAGTGCTTTAATTGACTAAATTAATAATAGCCCCTTTTCTTTGCGCCATATAAGAACGAATAAATTTGAATCACCCACTAAAGAACTGAACCGTTCATTTTCCATCTCCATGAGGGGTTATTATTCTGCATTGATTATGAAATAATGAAGTGGCAAGGTCACCTTGGGATGCACTAGCATGGAAGAATCAAGGGTGTATTGAGCTCGCAGCTAGCACAACAGACTCTCCGAGGAGGACCTGCTGTTTCAGATGTCAAGATATTCCTATTCATGCGACCTTTCTAACCCAGAACATTAAGAAATTCACCAAGCAAAATAAGTAAATAAATTATTAATAATAATAATAATAAATCAGGCATCCCTGCTGATTCCTTCTCACCTGTCCATGCATTTAATTCTACACACTTGCCTTGTTTTAAGAACCCATTTGCCGCTTATCTTGTTAGTCAGTACATGAGTGTGTTTTTTTATCAGTACTACACATGTTCATTGATCTGTAGATTGTGGCTGATGGACTCAGCGAATGGGGTGAAATCATCCAGATAATTCAAAGATCGGTGAATCCGGTCCGCACCTGTGTGGCATCGATCAAACAAAGTCATTAAAGCACACAAAATGGCACAGACTTGGTGTAGGTCATATTTTAAGGGGTCGCTGATCTTAGATTCATCAGATTTTGGTTGATCCATTTATGGTGGCTACCTCTCCCAGGGAACCCTGAGTAAAGATCAGGGACCCAACACTAGTGAACGTCATATAACGGCAAAAACATAACCGCTTTTTCATCTGTAAAACCAGAACAAACCCTGGCAAGGGCATTACTTACTGTTCTTGTTACTCAGCCAACTAACTAATGCATGAACAGCACCCAGGTGTTTGGAATTAATTCATAGTAATGTTTCCTTGCCTGAGTGGGGCGAAAAAAAAAGCTGTATATACTAATCTTTCATCTGTTCATTTATTCCTGAAAATGGCACACAGATAATTGAATTACTCTCCTTTGTTTGCTTGCGCACCATCTTGTAAATCATGTTTTATTTATTGAGCAGCTGGTTTGCCTAATCCGCCCATTTCCATCTACAAATCCTGGTCGCTGTGGTGGATACTGATACAGAACCACTGAGACATGCAGAGACAATGTACTTACAATCTGAGGACCGAGACAATGCACCTACAATCTGAGGACCGAGACAATGCACCTACAATCTGAGGACTGAGACAATGCACCTACAATATGAGGACCGAGACAATGCACTTACAATATGAGGACCGAGACAATGCACCTACAATCTGAGGGCCAAGACAATGCACCTACAATATGAGGACAGAGATAATTAATTTACAATCTGAGGGCCAAGACAATGCACCTACAATCTGAGGACCGAGACAATGCACCTACAATATGAGGATCGAGACAATGAATTTACAATCTGAGGGCCAAGACAATGCACCTACAATCTGAGGGCCGAGACAATGCACCTACAATCTGAGGACCGAGACAATGCACCTACAATCTGAGGACCGAGACAATGCACCTTATTGGTGGTGCATTGGTGGTGCATTGTCTCGGTCCTCAGATTGTAAGTACATTGTCTCTGCATGTCTCAGTGGTTCTGTATCAGTATCCACCACAGCGACCAGGATTTGTAGATGGAAATGGGCGGATTAGGCAAACCAGCTGCTCAATAAATAAAACATGATTTACAAGATGGTGCGCAAGCAAACAAAGGAGAGTAATTAAATTATCTGTGTGCCATTTTCAGGAATAAATGAACAGATGAAAGATTAGTATATACAGCTTTTTTTAAAAATGCACGTACAATCTGAGGACCGAGACAATGCACCTACAATCTGAGGACCGAGACAATGCACCTACAATCTGACTGCCGACAAGCCTCGTCGTTTGGAATGTCATAAAATGGCTAAAGTTTTGGCCTTGTCAGGTTTTTATTATTTTGACTGGTCCAAACAATCAAACAACTAATCCCGCATCAGTTGAAAAGAAAATATTCATCGATCGGTGAGTCATTTCGTGAGTTGAGATCTCAATTAGACGTTGCGCTTTTCAAATAGCCGGTCTTCATCCGATATCACTAAACGAAGACGCTGAATTCAAACAAGGGATTTCTGCTTTGCAAATTTTAAATATGCATGGAGTCCATTTAAATACAAGGACTGCTGCCATAGACGGGGGATTGGGCTAATCAATCAGTTCTGTTTAATTGCCCAACTGCTGCTTTTATAATTAGGCCCCATTAACTTGCCACACGCTGATAAGGAGCATGACCTGGGTGCAAGCTGAGGGATCGCTGCTTCCTAAGTTACCCTTCCATGGACGCCTGTCAATTCTCTTACCAAAGCCGAGGTTATTTCAGGAGGTGAGAGTACAGTTTTGACAGTGTAGATATTTCCCATTACACGTTTATAATGATTTCAAAGACAGGTCTCTTGGACTGCACTAAAGCAAGGCCCCTTGAGTTCTTTTACAGTATGCCCAATGCTTTTAGTTAATTATGAATGACTCTTGATTATATTATCTACCACTACTTTTGGATTGATCAGCTTTCTGTTTTTCCATTTCTTTTTCCCTCACCATCAATAATTCACTACCCCATTTGTTACACACACACACACACACACACACACACACACACACACACACACACACACACACACACACACACACACACACACACACACACACACACACACACACACACACACACACACACGCTTTGAAGCCAAAACAAATTTATGGGTAAATCACCCATATCCAGCTTATGCTTGTAAAATGGACAAAACCCCTGACTTCTCAGGGGAGGAATTATGAATGAAATATTTAGATCTAGCCATAAATGATGAGTTGCGATAGCCCGAAAGGTTTATTAACTTTCAGCTACTTATTAAGATGGCTGTCTACTGCGGTTTATAGGCAAAGATCTCAAGGAGTGGGTTTTTATTGGCTCGGATATATTTATTGTGAAAACACAGACTGCGTTGTGATGAGTTTCAACCTGTCCATTTAGATAATGAAAAGAAAAGGCTATGATACAGAGGCTACATATTCACACCCTCAGGATAATATCCCTCCAGTCCTTCTTGGATACATAATATTTAATTTGATTTACATACATTTATGGGTTCTAGATGGAAGTTCCTTTTTTCATATGAGTAATATGAAAAAAAAAAAGACATTGACCGAATAATAAGGGAAGGAGCGAGGCCTTTCCTTCCAATGAATCTGCAGTTTCAGCTATAAGAAGATAAGTATATTCAAGGGAGCACAACTTCATTATTATCAACTACTCTGTTTGTCCTTTGTCATTTGTCACCAAACACGCCATTTTACAGGTGGATTCATCGCACACATTTCCATAATCTCACCTGTCTTCTCAGGTCCCGTTAGGTATTAGCATGTCACCTCCATCATAAGCTGTTTTCACTTTGCTTGTATAAGCCAAGACGAAAAAGCATGAAAAAAGGCTGCGTATGAATACTGGTTAGTGTTAACATCCACGGGTCTGAAGCAAATCACTTATATGTGTGACAGGTTCAGTAGTTAAGTGTTTCAACTTTCAATCCTGGCACGAGAGGGCTGTTTATTTAGTTCCCAGATATATAAAGCCAAAGAGCAAAGGAATTATACCCTTGTCCCTGAATCTGAAATAACATTGAAAAATATTACAATTTGTTGTGCTTTCGCAGACTTTATCCAGAAGAAATTATACTGCTACGCATTATCCATTTATACAAATTGCATGCAGTGTGTACTTAAACCATATAGGCGTGTTCCTAAAAGTGTCCAATAGAATTGTACCATCTGTGAAACCACAACCATATGGCTAAAATAACAGAATAATACCAATCAAAGCGAGGGCTGGTGTGGTGAGACAGGGGGAGACAACTCCCATTCATGTTCAGGAATGAACTGGGGCACGTCCCTGTGATTACGGGATCATCTCCAATGAAGAGCATCAGTGCTGAACACTTCTGAAACTGTCTGTATCAAACATACTGTATGTTCAGATGAAGAACCTCCAGTTTCATGCCAGCCAGAGAACAGTATGTTACAGTCCATTCACCTACAATAAAGGACCATAAAAAATATGTATGTGTATAAAAGTTATTTCATGTCATAATCATTTTAGTGGTGTTGGCTATTATATTATGACTACCGTTCTGATTTATTTACCTTATTGGTGGATCAAGGGTGTCCTCCAATCACCAGTTAATTCATAAATATGAAGTGTGATATTGTGATATGATATAAACATGATATTTCAGGGGGAAGGCGCCAATAACAATAACCAATACAAATAAGCTACCAAACTAATATGATTTATTTATTTATTTTAAGTTTTTAAATGAGCACTGATGCATTTATCAACAGTGCTCATTTCTGTAACCTCAGCTACCATTCCAGGAGAGAGCAGACACACTTGCACTCTCCTCCGTAGCATGTGATGTCAGTCACTGCTTTTTATCACATCACAGTCTACTCAGTCGGGCTCACACAGACATGAGTGGGAGGAAGACACTTCATCTGCAGCTCTACAAGCAGACCGTGGCCTGATCGACCGACAGGGGGCTTCGAGTGTGTGATGAGACTCAGTGATCCCCAGCTGTCTGAAACTCTCCATTCTCCCTGGGCAATGCTAACACCAACTGTGTTTCCGTCCTGTGTTTCCACCGACCCCAGTGATCGCTGGCACTTCAGCAGTGTCTTAACAGGACAAGCCACCCAGCGGCCACTCAGATCTTATTATCCGAGACTGCTTTTATACTCAGTCTGCATGCTGGCCTTTTTGACGGCAGTCTTTCGGGTTCACCCGTCACTGCTGCTGGGAAGCAGTCTTATTTTCTACAGTCAAACTGCTGACCCCATGGGTGGACGATCTCCTTCAGCTCTGCTGACGCTGTTGGAAGCCTTGTGAAGGATGACTTTTCTACCAGCGCTTCTCTTTGGCAAAGGCCTCCTGGCTAAGTCTCCTCACCAAGCCCACTGCTTTGACTTCATCATGGACAGAGTAGCTTAATTTTCCTTGTTTGAAAGGTCACAGCCTACTAGATAATGTTGCTCATGGTGCGAGTGTCATTAACGGTAAGGCTTTTTCCATACACTTGAAATTTGATCGGATCAGTTAAAGAGGAGAGACGAGACCCAGGGAAGAAATATGTGGCAACACACATTTCAGAGGTGTGTGCACTGGGATGCTCTATCCATTTGAACTCTGATTATAACAGGATCACTTTCAGAGGAACACTTCCTGCTGTTCAGGCTCCTCAGTTAGGAGGGGCTTGGTTACTCTCTGTCCCTGCCATTTTTAGGAGATGCCGCAGCTTTCCAGAACAGCGACAAAACAAAGCACTCGTTTTTTTTTACTATGTTTTCAATAAAATCACAAAAAACACAATAAATATATTATGGTAAGTGATTATAACAGGGGGCTTGGTTACCCTCTGTCTCTGACTCCCTGCCATTGTTAGGAGATGCCGCAGCTTTCCAGAACAGCAACAAAACAAAGCACTCGTTTTTTACTATGTTCTGAATAAAATCACAAAAAACTAAATAAATATTATGTTAATTTGTTTACTGGTTTTGTTAATTGGAAAACATTATGTACATCACTTCAAATTGCTATGCACTTTAATTGTTTCCAATTAACAAAACCAGTCAACAACTTAACAAAAATAAGTGTACAGTAGTTTCATTTATTTCTAATATTTATTTCCAATATTTGAACTGCAAACACCAACACAAAAGTTTTTTTCTCCTCGATTTATGTTTTTAATTTATGTCACATTTATTGAATCATTTTCATGTTGTGCCATTGTAACAATGAAAGGTTTCCATGCAAATCTTCCAGTATGTAGCCAGAGGGTGCAGCTGTTATCTGTATTATTACTTTGCAGCTGGCTACTACAGATAATAGTACACTTAATTGTTTTAATTAACTTGATTGATTGATTATGTTGTGTCATATTTCTCCATATGGTCTGTTTGTGTTGCTGAAGTCTTCTATAATGAGGATTGAAATGTACTGCTGTACAGTTGGTTAATTTCTGAATGGCACCTCTACCCAAATAATTGACTTTGGTGGCATGTGTGATATAAAATGAATCTGCCTTTATCCTGTTTACTAGTCTACAGTGATTTGCATTCTTGTTTAGCAACATGCAATTTTATTTCTCAAATCAAGAGGCCATATTTTTTCTATTCACTTGGTTAGCATACTTAGAACATACATTGCATACAACTGATGACTATTTAGGATCATATTTTGACAATAAAACAGATTCCATGTTAAGATATGGG
This sequence comes from Synaphobranchus kaupii, assembly GCA_029718625.1. Taxonomy (NCBI): domain Eukaryota; kingdom Metazoa; phylum Chordata; class Actinopteri; order Anguilliformes; family Synaphobranchidae; genus Synaphobranchus; species Synaphobranchus kaupii. The sequence continues at coordinate 12,663,065 of CM056391.1, forward strand.
CCTTCCTTGAGCTGTAACCATGATGTTTAATGATTTTTAGACATTGTTTATATGCAATTAGAAACACTCAACACACAGTACATCCTTAAAGCCTTCATTACCACATAATGAGATCTTTATAAAGCATTGATAAACATTCATGCATACATTTGGGTAATCATTTATTAAGCTAATCGTATTATTTGAAAATACTATTTTTTCTTTTATTAATGTTTTTCTTCCGATGTTATCCTTCAGAAGAATTTTATTTGTTTAACAGTGATTTATATGGGAACACAGATGGCACACAACTGTT